>JAUJPO010113989.1:23780-52763 GCA_032270745.1 Tiaropsis multicirrata | reverse complement strand
AAAAAATCTCATAATTAGAGCAATCTGCAGATCACCAGAACCTTGGTCTGCGATTTTTATTCTGGTCTGCAGTTTTTTAAGGTACCCCAATATGTACCCCAATTAGGGCCCCAATTGGGGTACCCTACTTTTTAAACTGACCCCTCTTTAGTGTGTTGTAAACTAAATATGAGATCCCATAACTCTAACTCTTAATCGATAACTATAAAATATTGGTTTCTGTCCGACACCCATGAATAAAAAAGCAGGCCCTTTACCTAGAGTAGGAAATTTAAATTTCTCTAGCTGAACAGTCCAAACACCTAATTCCCGCCGCGGGTTTGATTGAAGACTAAGATTTATATTTATTATTGGTACAAATTTTGGCAGATGGCTTAAAAAGATTTTAATAGGGAATTTAATTTGGTGTTTGGACTTTGACCTTAGAATGGTCTAATAACAGCAACTTGTTGATATATATTCAAAATTATTAATTTGGCGGGAATTTAATTTGGCGGTTCGCAAGAAAAACCCTAACCGTCAAATCCGCCAAAATTAGTACCATTAAGGTATCTCTGAAAATCATATAAAATTTATTGAAAATGAATTCTGTCTTCGTCTTTATTTCAGTGACTTACAGACGAACATTATCGAAAGAATCGATAAGCGAGCGATGGACCATTATAAAGTGATCTGGCATTTGTAAGTCCTTCATTATTTTGAAATCTGGAATCGCTTGGATCTTTTCCCCGATTTTGTGATTTCTACAGTGGCCGAATACCTAATATAATGTAACGTCCGAAATTGCAGTTACTCCATTTAGATTGGATTCAATTTGCTCAAATAGAAAATAAATTTGTCTTATTTTTTCAGAGACATAAGATGGAATAAAGTGCCGAATGTCGAAGAGAAAACTTTTGAAGAAAACAAAAAGCTCATTTACCTGTAAGTTGATGTGACATGGTAGATATCTTAGATGTTAGATATCTCAACACGGTACGAAGAACGTTATTATTTCAACGTTGTTTGGACGTTGAAAAATGTTGTGTCTACTGGTGTAGAGGTGGACTAAGAAAGTCCGAAATATAAATCCCAAAATCGGATTCTTGCAGGCAATACTAACAGAGGATGATTGGTAAAAAGTGTAGTTCAAAATTTGCTGAAAAACAAAAGTTGAAAACCTGTGGAAAAAGGGTCACAACAAGGTCTTAAACAAAACGGGGGTGACACGTCCTTTCTAATTCAAGCTGAAATCAACTGACTTGAGTCAAAATCCTTACATTTTTTAACATCTTTTACAAAAAACAATCATCAATAAATATAACGGGCACCAAGAGACCGGCTCGCCAATTTGACGTCACAATATTATGACGTCAATTTGACATTGTGTATGAGTCAAGCAGGAAAGCACGTACCATGCATGAATAATGAAGTTTAAAGCATTGATGAATATTCAATCAGGAAAAAAAAAAATCTTGATGAAAAGGTTATTCAATATTCAAGAACCCAAAAAGCTCATAATAAAGACGCTTAAAAATTTTATAAACATTTTTATCTGAGGGGTAGAACTAGTTTCTTTTTCGCTATGAAATAAACATGAGGCATTATTGTGTATGTGAATTGGACCCAGTCCTATTTTCATATATAAACATTAGGAGTCATCGACCGACACGGTCAAAATATGTCGCCCATTATGTTTTCAAAATAAAAGAGAAATGGAAATACATAAATAAATCCAAAATACTAAAGCTAAAAGAATTCTAATCAAATTTACAGCCTTCTTGTTTTGTTTGTTAGTACACTTTTTCAATATATTTGAGACCAAACCTTAGAATTTCAAAATATAAAGGGCTGCCACTTGTATAAGCAATTTTATAAGCGATCTTTAAAATATAACAAAAAAGCTTGTACCCCCTCCCCCACCCCCTGTATAATTGTTTTCTGGAACAGCAGAATTTGGGTTTCAATTTCCCGGTCAGGTATGGATTTAAAATCATCAAAAGTAGTGTTAATGTTTTATAACTTTAAATTCGAATAAACAGTTATTTCATACCTTCTTAACAGATCACTGTCAACTTCCTGGACCCCGCCTTGCCGCCCACCAGACATGGGTGTTTTACAACTTTGAATAAAATAGTTTCTGCATACCTTTACATACCACTGTCAACAGCCAATTTTCTGTCAACTAATAACGTCATCAATCCTGATTGAAAGATCACTATAATATAATAGAAACGTTAAACCTTCACACTCTAAATCTTTATTCTGGAATGTACGCTTTTGAACAAACTAAAAACAATTTCATTCATCTTGAAAATTCGTTTTGACACCAAACAGTGTGTACAGTAACTGAAAAGTTTGTTCACCAGAAAACGAAAAACTCGGTGACAAAACAAGCTTCCGGTGATAATCTGCCAAAAAACCCAATTCATGATAGGTGTCAGTTAGCAATACGTCATTTTCCTAAACGGGAACAGCCGAAAAGTTCGTATTTATGCAAAATATCCGGAATTGGCCCTCTATTTTGGGTATTTTCGTTAGGAAAAAATGACGTAATGCTAACTTAGGCATATTATGAATACATGGGAAGAAAATATGGACCATACCGTGGTATTGAGACAAGTGCAGAGGCGGATGCAGAAAGTATTCAGAGATTTTGACGGAGAATGTTGATTTCCATATAATTAATATGGACAAAAGCAACATTTTTCGTCAAAGTTTCTAAGTACCTTTCTGTATCCGCCACTGACGGGCGTAATAAATCTTCCAAGAAATTTATTTCGTATTTACTTTCATATTTTTCTTCTACAGGAACATCGGGCATAACCCATTGAAGAGTATTGATGAATATGGGCTACCAGCAAGCTTGGAAAACTTGTATGTCCAAATTCCACTTTTTTCTGTTGTTAAATTATTTATATTTGTTTGTTTATTTGTTTGTTGTTTTATCTGTAAAAATACAATGATATCAATATAGGTTAGATTAAGTTAACGAAATCTTCTTAAGACCTCTCCAACTCAGAGTAGTACGTCAGCACATAAGACCCCAATTACATTAGGTCATATAAAAAAGTAATAGTCAAGGGTTTATCCATATTCTATAGGGCTAAGTACCTCAGCATATTCTTTGAAAAGTTTTTGGAAAAGGGTCTGTTTGAAAAATGATAATTTCCGTCCGACACTAAAAAGTAAAAGCTGCTTAATGTAGAAACCAGGTCAGTTGTCACTTATTTACTTTTTGTTTCTTTAGTATCATCCTGGTTTCTACACATTAATTGTTTTTAGTGACATCTTTTTGCAACATATATGGAATAACCATTTTTCAAACAGACCCAAAAGTAAAACAAAGTTAATTAAGTGATTGTAATTAATATGGGCATTATTATTCTCCATTATTAACAGGCATTTGGATGATACAAAATTGAGCAGACTGCCATCAGCCCATGGTATCAAGAATTTGAAGCGGTTATCCATCAAGAAAGTTCCTCTTCTCTTTACAATCCCTGATCCAAAGAAATTTGAAAATCTTGATCGAATCGATGTCACATACAGTATGCACTGTTGCGCATTCGAACAACGTGAGCTGGAAAAGAAAAACAAATTCTTAGCCAATAGTAATCCTTCAGATGCTGGCGATACATGCAATAACACTATTGGTGAACTTTCAGATATCGAAGGCTTGGATACTCCAGATTTCAATGGTACAGACGTTGATGGTAATGAGAATGATACGACAACCGTTTCTGGTAGTGACGGAGGGTTCTTCAGCGATGATCTGATGCACAAATATCTAGATGCTATCTTTGGTCCCGAACCAGAAGAATCGACCATCACCAACATCTCTGTTTGTGATTATGGTGAGGGAATTAAGTACAAATCCAACCCAGTTAAATGTAATCCGAAACCCGATGCTTTCAATCCGTGTCAAGATGTCATGGGAACAACAGCGCTGCGTCTCTTCTCTTGGTTGATCTCTATCTTCGCTATCCTTGGCAATCTGTTCCAATTGATCATCTTGTTTTACAGTCGCCAAGAATTGAGCGTTTATAAGCTGTTGATGTATAATCTTGGATTCTCCAACCTGATGATGGGAATGTACCTCCTGGTGCTGTGTTGTGTTGACACCTACACGTATGGTGAATATTACAACTATGTCCAGATGTGGCAATACAGTGGTGGATGCCAGGCTTTTGGCTTCATCGCGTTGTTTGCTACTCAACTCTCATTTTGCAGTCTAGTATTGATCACTGTTGAAAGGTTTTTGTTGATCATCTTCGCCTTGAAAGTTGGTAAACAGATGAAGTTGAATCATGCCAAAATTGCAGTTGTAGCTGTCTGGTTCTATTCTTTCATGGTTGCAATTCTGCCAGTGACTGGCAAAGTCAGCTCCTATTCTAAGATTGCAATCTGTCTACCAGTGGATATCCCTAACACCATTGCTATTGGCTACATCGTGTGGCTGCTTTTAGCATATGTCATCGCGTTCATCGTTATCGTCGTTTGCTACGTCAAGATGTATTCCAGTATCAGCCGATCAAGACCAGGAACACCAGGCAACACCAGTAACCAAATCGATGTTCAAGTCGCCAAGAGAATGGCTATGATTATTTTCTCCAATTTCTTATGCTGGTTACCCATCAGTATCGTTGGTTTCGTTGCATTGTGGAGTGAATTGAGAATGAATGTCGACGTTGCCAAGTTCTTGCTGGTCTTCATCTTCCCCTTGAACGCTTGCACCAATCCCTTCTTGTATGCTATCTTCACCAGAGTGTTCCGTGGTGATACATTGGCTCTTCTTAGTTCATGTGGATTATGCAAGAAAGCTGAACAAAATTACCGAAACCGCGCACCCACCAATTACATGAAATCACAGCAACGCCCTAAACATCCTTCTTCCGGGGGCGTTGATCAGCGCCATTTTATGCATTATGAGCCACCCGTTAGAGCCATTGATCGCTTCGAACGCAACTTGACAAACGCCCAAACCGAATTCGATTCGCCCGAAACGCCCATCAAATCAATGATTGATCCTAACCGTCGCCAAATTTATGATGATCCAATGAAGTCAAGATCAGATTCAACACGAGGTCTATTGGAAGATAAGGATCCAAGATTCAGAAGCGCATCTTCTGATACCTGCTCAACTGGGATGTCTGTTCAGTCTACAGACTCCGAGGTTTACGACGAGTTCACCAGAATGATTGGCTCAGTCAAAACGGAAAATTACCTAGCGTAAGGTAAGAGTTTCTCATAAGCCAAATGTTGGTATTTTATCACAGTTTGGGCGTTGGTGGGCGGCGAGGCGCCCGATGTGGGATGTGAATTGAGATCTGAGAACCATCATCCACGATTATGGAGAAACTCACAATAGGATGTCACGTGACTAGCAGTAATTCTGATTAGAAAGCAGTATGTTGTGTACATTATGTAAAAAAGAAAAGAAAACAGAGAATTTAGGTTTGTTGATGTTTTGAAAATAGAGGAAAAGATTTAATGTTTCTGAGAGAACAATACGTATTTTTTGACATGGTTTGTGTATTTAAGGCCCATTTATCAAACTTTGACACTAGCCTCCCTTCCCCAAAACGATGCACGCGTTCCTACACCCCAAATCAGACACTGTAGGTGGTTTTTAATATTATAGGGCCAATTAATTAGTCAAAACAAAAAAACTCCATTTCCTCCCGATAAACTTCTTATCTGACTGATGCTTGAATAGGCTTGGGTCCCAGGAAGAGGTCAAAGAACAGCATTTTGTACAAAAGAGCTTTAAAGAATTAAATTTTTTTTTGATATCATAAAATTTAAATAAAAAAACGTATATAATTTAGAAATTTGTAGATATTTTCAAAACAAAATGCCCGAAAGGGCGGGGCAAAAGGTGTTATTGTTTTTAGTTGTACATAATGTAAAATAGTCGGTTTGTAGCATATAATTTTACCATGTGTGGACATGTGGGGACATGTGGGGACAGTCTGTAATGGGTCAAAAAAGAAAAAATTATAATTTTATAATCAATACTATCTGATCATATTCCTGAGAATCTTTCTAAAGATATTGTAAAAAAATGTGTTCGAAGGAGGTATAAATGGTTCTGGCAGCCTTTGACCTCAATATCACGAAAGAAATGTGTTGCAAAATTTGATCCAGCTTTTTTTTTAGTTTATATCATTTTACTTCATGTATCATACTTAGTTTTTTTCATATACATAGAAGATTGTTTTAAATCTGACTTTTATTTGTAAATAGTTATTGGAACAGTACCAAAATGGGGAATACCTGAGACGGGGGTTTATAAGGTTTAAAGTTGCTTGTTTCTTGAAAAAAACCTTTTTTAAATCCACTTTAAAAGTCTAAATTTTAATTCGAAATTTCCCAGCATTTTAACCCCAACATCCAAGCAAGGAAAAAAGTACTATTTATACATTTGTAACACTGTTCCAATATATGTATGTATATAATAAAATTTATAAAAATTATAACATTCTATCTCATTATCGTTTTCTCCCCTACCCAAATTTCCCATATAAAAATTTCGGCCAGAATAATAGGGACTTTTATTTAAACTTCACAACGCTTCCCACGTCTTGTTGTGTTCAAAAAAAAACATTTAATGTTAAATCTAGGAAAGAAAATAATTTTTTAAATTTCTAAATCCAATAAATCTTTATAAATTCTTGTAAAGAAAAGTTTAATTGAAAATATTCTATATATGAAAGTGAAATGAAATGTGAAAGAATGTAAAAGATACTATTCTAGATACTTTAATCGGAGAAAACATTCGTGAATTGGAAAAATTCGCGAGATAAACCTTTTGCGAATGAGGGATTTTAAATTTTTCATGGGATAAACTTAAAATCGCGAAATTTTCTCCGATTAAATTATCTAGGACATGCACAATGAATTAAATGCATATACAGTTTTTGAAGGACTTGAGTTTTGTTGCAGGAACAAGATCTAAAAAATTAAAATTAAGTTTTTTTTTAAAAGCCCTCCATTTTGATTTTTATATTTTTATAGAAATTCTTAAACAACAACTTGTTTGGGAACAATTTCTTGGCCATAATTTTCATAAATGCAATCTTTCTCTTGGTAAGTTTTCATCGGTTTGTTCCATGGCCAAACGAACCCATTATCTTTCAAGAATTGAAGTGTTTCAGCTTCATATTTTTGTCTGAAGACTTGCACATCACGGGCTAAGATCCAACTGAAGATTTTTCCTGGTGATGTGATGACAGTGTACTCGTATTGTCCTTTCTCACCGTGTGTTGGTGGACCAAGCTTGATCACCAAATCTAAAAGAGATCAAAGTGTGAAAATTTTACTTTTAAACTAAATACGTTTGAGTTTGTCGACCCACTAATAGACATATTGGAAGTTTATCGTGGCTTGGATCACGAGATATAACGTTTGGCTACGTTTTGAGAGATTCTTCTCCCATCATGGGGCAAAGTAGAAATCCAACCCAATGCCAATAAACTAAAAAGTACAACTTTCTCTTTTTATAAGCATAGAATGCGTATATAGAAAAAATCTTACTGTATTAGGAATGAAAATATAGGAAATCTTACAATTAGCCTTCTTTGATTGTGGTGCTGAAGGGAAATTAACCAGCAGTTCACCAGGAGCGTTCTTTGGGTCTGTTTGATACACTGTTCCGTTAATATCATTGATTTTACCCTGTGGACTTCCAATAACACCGGAGTTTAAGACTCCAATGATGTTGCTGCCTGTTCTAGGAGTATCTGAAAACAGAGAAATTAAAAAATATTTTAGAAAACGAAATTTTGCTCTCTTACCAAAATGTTCAATAAAGATTGATTTGATAAAAAATAAAAAATATCTACCTGCTGGTATATCACCATTTTAAATTTTTCCGTCCAACACTAGATTGATAAAAAACAACCCCTCCCTCTACAGTGAGTAAATATAAATGATCTTTCAAAAAGCGGATGTATTCGATTCTTGTTTGTTACAATCACGATCATAACGTTGTAGATTCTTTGTAAATATCAGCAAATCAACAAAAACACATTATAGCTGTCCTCTTAACCCCATTCAATGCTTTTAAAAGTGATCTATTGGTATCTGGGTAGCAAAAGATGTCCTTATTATTTACACGTCAACCTTGAAGGAAGGAGCTAAGACCTTTTGACCGTGATTATAGTTGGGAAGGATCGACAAGGAACAAGCCACACCGATTGATACTTACAAATAGCATTTGTGCAGTAAGAGTTTCTTTCGAATGTTATTCTTTGGAACAATGAGTTGTACATCTAAAAGATCAGAATTTGTTGACGTTTAAAAAACAGAGCATCAAGCAAATCGCTGATTATAACCTGATTTGATAAAAGCTGGTTTTGCCGTGTAAAATAGTCGAACAGATTTCCTAGGAACCAAATGGGACAAAAGATGAATTAAGAGAATACTCTCAGGTGCCGAATTAATTACACAACCCCCTCCCGCAATTATCATTAATTTACCTCAAACCATCTGCCAGTATATTTGGTGACATTTAATTCAGCGACTGTTTTGATCTTTGGGAATAAGAATCCTTGGCAAGCACCAAAGAGGATGAAGCAAAGTACCAGCACTTTCATGTTACCAGTTGAGTTGTAGCTAGACTGCTTGTTTTACAAAAAGCCACTTCTTCCTTAATTAGTTGTTCAAAGTCGAGAAATCTCCCCTTTTTATACTTTTTTGACAGCGAGAAGGAAAATACGTAAGACAATCAAAGTTATATAACTTGGTTAGGAGGGGGTCGGTTGTCAAATTTGTACAATACTTAAAACAAATATAAACAAAGATAAATAAAGATTGTTTATTTTTTTAATAACGCAACTTATTCATGACTTTGTACATTTTTAGTTATTAGCCGTAAGGATTTGAATGATTGCATTTGACGTCCAAGACACGTCCACATCATGCTCTTATAGGACATAGAGCGTGCGTTGCTCATGTGGAAATTCTCTCGAAACTTCGAAAAACGCGAAAAGGTCGAGTTACGAAATTTCATAAAAAAGGCCTTTGATCCCTATTGCATGTCGGAAGGGATATACAGGTCATAAGACACTGTATTGATAAAGAATTTAAATGACAAGACAACTAATAAATCTAATATATCTGTCAAATCAAAAATCAAAATGCAAAGTAAAACAACTATTTCATGCAAACTAAAACCATCGGAAATCTCCATGCGACAATCAATTAACCAATCAATTCAGCCGTTTACGTCTAACTGAAAAGCAACATTGGCTTATCCTATACATGGTCTTTACGTGGTATGGTCTTATCTTACGTGGTGAATCCAACTAGCGTAACATAGTTACCGAAGACCAGTGATTACCCCACTAATTGCGGAACTGCTAGTGGTATTCATTTACCCGACCAAGATTGGATGGAGAGCTGAGTTGGTTCAAGTCACGAGCATATAGGTTGTATAGAGGGTTTAGATGACATTACTCGACGTAATAGATAGCATATTAAGACTGAAGGTCCTGCTTCACCCCTTTTTCTTTCTTATCGAAATTAATGAAGCAAACAACCCAATGGACGAAAGATAGATCTGTCAGTTTTACGTAGCTTCAAAGATTTGAAATCTATCAGGAAGATTTAGAGAGTTATTACTAAAGTTATTATTAATAGTAAGTGAATAGAAAAAGCTGGTCACAATTTTTTGGTATCAGATCAAAACAAAAGAGCCAATTTCAAAATAAATCAAAAATAATCGGACAAGACTTATGTAATTCTCAATTCGCTACATACATCCACAATGCAATAGCAAACACTTTTGATGACGAATATTTTTAAACAAACAACTTGACATATTTGAGTAGAATGAAAAATGTTACATAAATGATAGAGATTTATATAACAGAAGGAGTTTTGCTGACCGTGATAAGCTATTGGATATTTTTTCGACTTTCAAATATGAGAGGGTTTGTTGAAGGCTTAATTTAAATAAACAAAGAGATTGCAGATCTGATCGAAAGATTGAATCTGATTGGTTAATAGGGTGTGAAAACTGTTGACTGTACCAAAATACTTAAATTATTATTTTCAACAGCGGGAGGGGGTCTATGGTATGGTGGTGTTGTGAATGGAATGTTTCATCCATCGTATTAAAGATGCAGTGTAACCAGTGAACAATGAAGAGGATATTGTGACGGTGGAGAGTGTTGATTTTGTCCATATTCCTTATATGGAAGTCAACACTCTCGAGTATCTTCTATTTAAGCCTCAAGAGTCAAGAGTGGAAAAAGTGCTCCAGCATGGAGGGTAGGCCTCTATGAAATTATCAAGTCTCATAATAAATTCATCTTAGTGTAGGAGAAGAGCCAGGATTTGAATTTTAAATTGAAATATAAATGCTAAAAATCTTTCACATTTTAGGTAATTTTTTTGAAACCCTATTTATAAAGCTATATGTATAAATAATCAATTTTGGGCTTCTACTTTTGACCATTATACACACATATACAATACTGTAAAATTGTTTCCTAATGTACAAATATTTTATTTTATGATTTATTACCGAACAAAAAAAAACAGATTTTTAGATTGTGGAAACCCCCTTGATCAGATCTAAGAGATATCTGTAAAATTTTATACATAAAAGGCTATTTTTTTTATAAAAAGTATCCAAGTATAAAAATATAAATAATAAGATAACAAATTCTTTGGTTTACTTTTTCTTTTCATTCGCTCCTTGGAACAGTCAAGTCGAATAACCAAGACACACTGTCTTTCAAGACCTAAAATAAAAAGAAAACAGTTTTAAACTGAAAGTTCTAAACTAATTTGACAGTACCTATTGATACTAATTTTGCCGGATGGCTGAAAAAGTTTTTTGATGGTAAATTTAATTTGGCGGTTAGGCAAAACGGTTAAATTCTTTAATTTGACAGGAATTTATTTTTCCGGTAGCCGAAATTTAACCCTTTGACACATTAACATTTCACAATTTCTTTTACATAAAATTCAAACTTCAAATGACCGTTAAAGCTTGTAGCATGAGATATAGACAAAGATTTTGATACCGTTAGAAAGCCATTTTTATACTCTTTCTAAAAGTATTCGGCTTACATGCCTTTAAACGAAGTTTTGAGCAAATGACTTGGGTGTGGAAAAACAACCTTTCCAGCACGTATATATACGTTATTCGGGTTCTAAGGGTTAAAACCTAAATCTGGTCTAGAAACAGGAAAAATACGCGTTTTTAGGGTTCGCAAGAAAGTTAAAACGTTGGACAACAAGAACTTTTGGCATTTCAATTTCTTTTTAAGAGAGAAAACGAAAAGAAATATTCTCAACTTGTCAATGAAACATTACTTTAGAAAATGAGAAATGAGCACCTGTTGGTATCGCTGATTCAGTTCCTCTATAATCCCTTGTCTCGTTAACCTCTCATCCTGGAGATGGCTCTTCGTATTCAACAGCTCTTTCAATACACTTTCGTGATCTTTGATCTCTTTGTTTACTTTTTTCAGCTGTTGGACTTGCTCATCCAAATTATCTTCTGAAGTATATGGTTGCAATGCTATCATCTTCACTTCCACCTCCGTTAACCAACTTTCAAATTCCTCCTGAAAAATAAAATTGTATATTTGTTATTGCAAAAAAAACTTTAGCTAGATCAATGCCCAGTATATTTGACATCGTGAAATGTCAGTCGCAAGGTCGAATGACAAATATACTGGATATAACCCAGTGAGGTCTGGCAAAAGGTTTTTCCTGATTTGGGGCATATAAAAAAATCGAGTTGCCTCAAAATACTTTTTTTTTGAGGAATTGGACTATGTTCGCTGCAGAAAGGGTCATACAGTCGAAGCTCCAATTTGCGGACACCCCAAATGGCGGACAGCTCTGATTTGTGGACAGATTCCCCCCCCCCCCCGAATTTAGAGCTTATATTATCAAACGTTCCAAAAGGCGGACAGCTCCAACAACTCCCCATCGCGAATTCGACTTGGTGTCCGCTAATTAAAACTTCGACTGTATAGTGAAAGAAAGTGCCTTACTTCTAGTTTAGTGAAACTTCTATGACAAGTTGTGTTTTCTTCTATCAATTGGCGAGTGTTTTTGTACATCTTCAAGACGTCCAGAAAACGTTGTTGAATGTCTTGTGAAACATGTTTGATTTTGGTTGAAGTAGGATTTGAGTTATTCTGTGTTAAGTGCTGACATGACGCGATGATCCTGGCATGGACCTTTCCTGCTCGAGTGAAGTCTTCATCCAAGCACTGATCAAATGAAAACGAAGTAAAAATCTTTAAAAATTTGATGGAAGCAATTAGAATCACGTTTATAAGAAGATAAACAAACGTTCTTGGCTAAAACTCAAAAGATATTTCCAAGCAGACACAGGACGTTTTTTTCAATATTGTTTCAACGCAGTCTTTACAACATTTTAACGTTGACCAAGAACACGTCTGTTTCAACGCCGTCTTTACAACATTTTAACGTTGACCAAGAACACGTCGAAGCAACGTTGGAAAAACGTCATGTCTATGCTGGATTAGAACTATTGTAAAACGATTTTCGGTAAAATTAATAAAACATTCTAGAATAAGAACGCCTTCGGGGAAAATAAAGCATAAAAAGAGTGTTAAAGGATAAATAAACGTACTTGTGACAATACAAAGGATGTGTTTGCATCCAAGAGGCTTCTCCGCTCATCAATCCACTGAGAGAGCGCCCTGGCGTCGTTTTGCCATGTTTCTAGAATAGTCATTCGTTTTTCGAGTAGCGATTTAGTAATGGTGCACTTGTTACGAACTTCGGTCCACCTTGTTTTAAAAGATTCGCTGCAATCAAAAGATTTGTTGAGATCTTCGACACAAGGGCAAGCTTCTGGTGAATTTTGTAGCCGATCACAGAGGCTGGTGACTGATTGGTATTCGCAATCTCGATTCCGATAATCCAACAAAAGAACCTGTAAGAAATATAATATTTAAACTTTAAGTAAAGCAACAATACTCATGATTTAGTAAACCGTAACTTCATAAGTCATTACCATAGCAGCCAAAAATTCACTAATCTGATAACAGATCAGTATGTTTCCACTAACACCACTAACACACCCGAAATTTCCCGAAATTCACCGGATTGAAGCGTTGTGATTGGCTAAAATAATCACTGTGCTCGGACCGAGTCTTTTCTCCTATTACAAAATGCAAGATTTGTATGAATTTTCTGATGAACCTCCGCAGATCCTCACACGAAACTTAGTGGAGTAGTGGATTTGCTTGGAGATTAAAAGTTCTCGCAAAGTTAACGGGATTGAAATAGTATAGGCAACAATGATGTTGACCAATGACACACCGTGTACCCTTTTCACGGAGGTGCCCCCTGGTTTAGAAGTGACAGAAATCTTTTGGGAGTCACAACATCTTTGAATTAGAGGACTTAATATATACTATCTGCATTTTCAAAAAGAAGAATACCTCAAGGTTGGTGACGTATTGTTTGATCTGATCAAAACTGCACGAGTTCAATTCAACACGTTTCAACTGTTCTTGAACAGAATTCAACCATTTATTGAGTTGTCTCAACATTTCTCTCAACACATTCAACAAAAACAAAGTCTCCTCGGCATCTTTATAAGTCATTCCAAGGCGTTCGCAAATCTCCTTCCAGCGTTGGTTGGCTTGGTCCAAACGTTGTTGGACGGTCTGCGCGTAAACACAGAACGGACCGTGACTGAGGATGTAGACAGCCAAATCTTTGAGTTCGTTACGAATGGTGTCGTATTTCTTCATGTCTGTGTCGTAAATCTGAGGGTTTGGAAAAAAAGAAATTATTTAAAAGGGGGTGGAGGTTATGAACCTGCCAATTTGAGACCACTCAAGTTTTCCGTAGTAAAGTATCTTTCTTAAACGAGTTTGGAGAACGAAGCATCGAGACAAACATTTGTCTCTTTTATTCAAGCGATTTTTAGAGACTTTTGTACAAAATATCTTTGTTTATTGTACTAAATAACAACGTGGCCTCAAATTGGAAGGTGAATTATATGGGGTATATGTCCCATTTACATTGGTGTCAGACAAAATCTTCAATCTGTAATAAATCAAGTGACAAAATTTTCAACCTTTTAGAAGCGCTAGAAGGGAAAGACCCAATTGTATTCTATTATAAGCAGAAGTGAAAGTGAATACCTTTTTGATGCGTTCTTTCTGTTTCTCCGGGCTAGAGCCTAAGTGGCCCTGATTGTTAGTGCTAGCCTCAATTCCGTTCAACCAAAACACCAAGAGTTCATACTTCTGTTGAAATCTTTCCAAGTGCTCTATCGAAGCGATTAACTGTTTTAATCGGTCGTGCAGTTCTTGTTGCACGTTTGACCACAAGTTGGACAAAGCGGACAGTTGGTTCTGCAAAATGGCTTGCTCCTCGATAGCGGTCACACGTACTAAGCAAGTGAAATGCATTTTGACGTTTTCACGTTTCGAACGATACGATTCTAATTGATTTCCAATGACCTGAACGAGTAGAATAAATGTTTTTTTACAAACTGGAAAAAGGGTATATTTAGAATAATTTAAACTAATAATTTCAATTCACAAACATTTAAGTCAAAGTTGGACAATGGTCTGCAAACAGCTGGCCTTAAAAGATTTATTAAACGCTTCAAAAATTTCGTCAAAGACTGATCAAAATAAAAGAAATTAATAATGTAACGGATACCATAAACTGATATCCATTCAAAAAGGCAAAAGTTGTACCACCGAAAAATAGACCTAAAATGGGACTAAAATGACTCAAGGCGACTTTGCAAGCTTCTATCTTTGTAACGATTAAAAAGGCGAATCAACTAAATTTGAAAAAATACTTTTCAATAGTGAAAAAGGTAATAAGGCAAATGTATTACGTTATTTTATAGGTTATATAATTTGACTGTGTAGATAGTATGAGGTGTGAACGAGGAGAACCGTACGTAGAAAGTTGAAATGGTGTTGCTGTCTTACCTTGAACTCTTGCAGCTTGTCTTGCAGTCCTTGGAAGTCAAGCTGGTGGAATGGTTTCTTGATTTTCTCTTCACACGATCTCAACCAAGTCATAATATCCCTCATATTTTCTGTGTAGTCAGTCCAACGGTGCAATGTGCTCTTCAAATCATCCATTCGCTTAAGTGCGTTCACTTCAATCTCCATCCAAGAGACTTCGATGTCGATGATCAATTTGTGAATTTCTTCTTCGTTAACGGGGTAATTCGTTTTCATCGTTTCGCCGATTGCCAGAAAGAGATCGTACAATTGTTTCTTCTTGACTAAAGATGTCTTCACAGCCTGCCGAAGATAAAGTAATTAAGTTAATCGAAATCGTTAGAATATTGCTCCTTGGTGTTTAAAAGATAAACCCCGTGGAAACTGCATAGTGGAAACATTT
The DNA here is from genome assembly GCA_032270745.1 of Tiaropsis multicirrata. Classification (NCBI taxonomy): domain Eukaryota; kingdom Metazoa; phylum Cnidaria; class Hydrozoa; order Leptothecata; family Tiaropsidae; genus Tiaropsis; species Tiaropsis multicirrata. The sequence continues at coordinate 37,400 of JAUJPO010113989.1, read as the reverse complement.
TCCTCTCAGACACATGACGTTTTTTTCAACGTTCTGTGCCTGCTGGTTGACGTTTTTTCCAGATCAGCTGGAGTTTTTAAACGTTCTTTTAACATCCAAATAACGTTAGAACAATTTAGTTTCAACGTTAAAACAACGTTCTGTGTCTGCTGGGTTATATGCCAGTCATAAAACAACAAATAAAATTTAAGTTTCAAAGCACATCCATTAAAAGATATTATTTGGCGATGTAAAACATAAGCAAAATAACAGAAAGGGCCATAACGTATGTATACTTACATTCACTTGATGGAAGCTATCTTTCAATTTCTCGACGCTCGATTTCTGTATGTTCTGATCAATCTGCTGTAGTATCACTTTCGTTTCTTCAATCCAACCAACCAAATGGTGTGATAACTGTCTGAAGTCGTTCAATTCCTTGTCCTGCTGACCATGCTTAACTCTAGCATCGTTAATAGTGGTCATAATTTGAGACCACACATCAACAAGTTTAAGCAGTTGCGTCTTGATAACTTCTTGAATAGGTTCTTGTTGGCAGGATGAGAGTTGATCAGCTTGTTCTTTGATGGTTGATAACACTTTCTCGATTGTACTTTGCTCGTCCTAAATTTGAATTAAAAATAACCAAAGTAAAATGAAAAATGATATCAATCTAATTACTGTACTTAGCCCAACCCCCCATACTTTATACGCATATGTAAAATAACATACATTTGAAAATCTACAGAGGAAAGAGAAATATAGCTTAGAGACCGCGCATGACATCATATATCTTCTTTATATCGAACGTGTAGAATTAATAGCATGGTTCAACCTCTCAGTCTAAATTCGCCTTCTAAAGGGGTAATTGCTAGGAACCAGCCAATGAAAAATTCAACTCCTTGTTTTAAAGCCAATCAGTTCGCTTCAAAAATAGTTCAATGTCCACAACCTCATATTTTACCTGAAAGCTTGAAGAGCGAGTATTACTGGTGATAAAACCTTCTTTAAATGTCTTCATTCTCGACAAGGCGTTGTCAACATCCCCAAGAAACTCGTCAAATTTCTTCTGAACCTCCACAAGGTTTGTTAATTTCATTTGTAATTCTTGAGCAGTTGTCTCCACTTGTTCTAAAGTTTGGGTGAGTTGATATCGAGTTTCACTGCCGTCTATGGCTGTTAGTAACTTTTTGTTCAGCGTCTCGTTGATGGTGTCGCATTTACCAATGGAGCGCCGCAGCCAATCAATTTGTTCTTGAATCGAATCGAATTCATCATTAGCCTCTTTAACCTCTTTCAGCCATTGTTGACAGATTTTAACTAGCCTCTGACCATCACGTTTGTCGCCGTGTTCCGTGATGAGGCGTAAGAACCTTTCCAATTCTTTACGTAGAACGTTGAATTTGATGGTCAGTTGATTTTGCTCCAACGACGAACTGTTGGCGACAGTAGAGGTTCCTTTGGTAAATTCTTTGCGTTTTGCTTGAAGTAGACTGTTCATACTATCAGAGAAAGTGACAAACACCACCAAATCTTGCTTCAATTTCTATAAAGAAATACTTTAATGGCGAAAACAGTCCAAGCATGCCAATTCTCAAAAGAGAGGTGTTGAGAAACTTTTATATATATAAAATTATTATAGTTCGTTGGTTCAATCAAAAGAGGGGATTTAGATGCATATTTATCAAATTTTTAGTTATTACCCTTATTATCCAATTCGAATCTTTCTATAATTCAAACAATATCAAAGTCATTTTCCATTTTTCTTAGCCTCGAATTCGAATTGGAGAGATTTCTATTACTTAAAGGTACTAATTTTCGCGCAATTTCGCGCAGAGGCCCAAAAATGCGCGAAATTTAATACCGAAATTATGCGCAGTCAGGGAGTGCGCGAAAATTAATACCATATTTTAAAAGAAAGTGGTATTTATCTTTAAAAATTTCTTCATTTTAATTTGTATGACTAGAAAAAAATATATAAGAGGCCTTTGTGCGCAAAAAATAATACCGATAATTTGAAGACAATTTGCTGGTGCGCGAAAAAAAAATTTTCTTGATGCGCGAAAATTAGTACCTTTAAGGGATTCGAATTACAGAGAGTCAACTGTAACGTCAAATTACTAAATTTGAAAATAACATTCAACTCCCAGAAGACACATGACACATGACAACGTCCAAATAACTTTCTGACGTTAGCAAACCGTTGTTCGGACGTCAAATCAACGTTCCTGTCTGCTAGGTTTAAGACTGTGACTTTACCTGGCACTTATCGACAAAATGCATCGATTCAAGTTGAACATTGTGGTGGTATTGTTCTTTGATTGCCATCAATTCTTCTTCTTTCTTTTGAAGCCAATTCCCTAATTCCACTGAATCTTGCTGGTATCTTTCCACCGCCGTGGAAAGCTCTTGTAATTGTTCCATCTTTTTGGTCAACGTTTTGTGAGTTTTTGCCAAATTCTTATCCAGATCGAAGACTTGCTGGAGCCATTGCGTGTTGACGGATTGCAACAAGTTATTGTCTGAGCATAGGTCAATCTTCCGTTTTGTTGATGAAAATTCGGCACAACTTGATTCAATGTTGTTGAGCAGGTTCTACAACATAAGATGTTTAAAAATATACGAACTATAGAAATGGACTTTCCCAATAAAAAATTGTACACCTACTGTTGAATATATCAGTTACCCCTCAGATTTCCAGTTGAATAAACGAACAATGGATTTGCAGACCACAATACATATTTTATGAGCTGACGCCTCGGTCAGGGAATCAATATCCTCAGCAGTAGGTGCACGATATTTTCCCTGGAAATTCAAAATACTATTATTGTCTATTTGGACAAAAAGAACATTCTATACATATAAAGGCTGTCAGCGTTTTGACACTATTGCTACTATTCAAGCGAGTTGAACTGCTGAAGTAACCAAGAAGTAAAACATAACTCTTAAAAAACTTACAAAATATTTCTGCTCCAAACTTTTTACATCTTCCAAATCATTAATAGGCTGCGATGACGTCATCACTTGTCTCGATGTAGTCACAAATTGTTCCAGTTTCTCCAGTTCAGAATTGACTTCTTCCACGACGTCAAATTGTCGCGTTTGTTCAGACACTTTGTTCAATTTCTCTTTGGTCTTTTTGAAACTCTTTTTCATGATATCATGTTTAACGTATATGTCAAGATTAGGTTTGCTGACATCAGCAGATTTGAGCTGACTAAGCATGGAGTCGATTTCACGAAGGGATCGGTCGAGATTAGGTAGCATTTGGTAAGAATCCTGTAAGATAATAAAGTTAATTGTGAAACGTTGAGATTTCGATTCATTTAAGTCTACAAACCCTTTCCATTTAGTTATAGTTATTAAAACGACTCTTAGATTCCAATTGATTTTTAGGACCTATGTGCTATCTTCACAAAATTTAGGTCCTGTATTTAGATATATCAATTTTGGCATTTTACACGTCAAGAGCTATACGAGACACAGCTATCCTGCTAAAATAGGAGTTAGCCAACAAAAAAAAACCTTGGAAAACCTTGCTACTACCAATGACGAAAGGAAATCAAAGGCAAACATATAATATATAACCTTTAGCATCTTTTCGAGGTCTTTGATATCATCCGCGTTGGTGGTGCTCAGCTTTTGATTAACAGACTCGATGCCATTATGGCACGTCTCCATGGCAACTTCTATCTCATCCAGATCAAGATTTAACCTTTCAAGATTGGCAATGCTCTCTTGCAGTTGCTTGGTAACCAGATGATGAGATTCAGCAATGCGCGTGATTTCTGATTTGACTGATGGTGGGGTGGTGTGAAGGGTGGTTGTTTCTTGAAGGTTTGTCAATCTAGATTCTGCTGAGTGTAACTTTTTAACCATAGCCTAGAGAACAATAAAACATCAGTGGTTTGGTTTAGGATGAACTATAGCTTTGAGTAAGCTAAAATTCGAAAATTGAAGTGGAAATAGAAAATTTTAGAAGAAAATCTCGAGTGTATTTTTTCACTTTTTAAAAGCCTAAAATTTATCATTCGAGACCCCCCCCCCCCCCTCCGGCGATGGGTACTGAAATTTTATGGGTTCGAACGACATCAGGTTTTGAGTTTGTATTCATTATCATTCTTCTACATCCACTTAGGATACAGAAGGATAATGATTATAAAATATCCTACCTGCAATTCCACGAGTTCTCTCTGTACATCAGCGCCAGTACAAAACACTTCTTCATTGTGATTCTTCAGCAGTTCAAATGCTTCACAGACAACATCATTAAAAGAAGACAAAAGCTCTGATAGGCGTCCGCTCTCCATTTGTTCCTTAACATCCGTTAAATGATCAATACGGCATACAATCTGTTTGCGAACATCCTCTAAAAGTCGTTGGAGGTCTCTGACGGATGTCTCTAGTTCACCAGAAGAAGTTTGCTGTGATTTTGCACTACAGTATCTCTCTTTGAGCTCCATAATGGTGACCAGTTCTCTTTCTTTTGAATTGAGTTCAGAATTGAGTTGGATGAGTGTTTCTACGTGCTCCACCAAAAGGCATGTGTCAAACAACTCATCCTGGTCACAATCTAAAGTAGTTCTTACTGAACGTAGCCAACTCTCCAGATGTTCACATTTTGAAACTAAGTCTTTCCAAATGTATACGCTCTCCTCTAATAATGTCTTTTGTTCTTTTAACTGTTTTTCCAGTTGGTCCCAATGCGATTCCATTGTTAAAATGAGGTCATTCACATCCTCGTTCTGTGTTTTGTTTCTCAATTTTTTAGCATCCGAAATAAATAGTTCTTTGTATTTCAATTTGTCTGTCATCTTCTTTTCCAAATCTTTCAATCGCATTAATTTCAGCATGATTTTATTCAACGTTTCATTCGGGTCTGTCAATACGGGTTGGATGTAGTTCCTAGATGTTTTCTTTATCCAACCTGTCAAATGGACATTACGGCTGTGTAGCAACGAATACAAAAATCGAATCTCGGTCAATTGTTCGAGTTGGTTCGACATCCACTCGTAGAATGCTCTACTCTCACGTACAGTGTCATGGTAAAGTGTGGAGAGGTGTTTATCTTTATTGGCAATATCGAAACTTATGAAGAAATAACTGAGTGGCAGTTCACAACTCTTTAGCTCCTGACTCAAATTCTAAAAGAAAGAAGAAACAAAAAATATAAATTACTATGGATTACTTAAATGCTTTACTAATCGTTTTCAAGAATTCAAAAGATACAAACCCTTTAGACGACCACAATACCAAAGTTGATACCTGTCCGAGAAATGGACTGTGAAATTAAAATATTTTCGGAAAAATTGATGAATAAAAGGTTTAAGGCCAGTCTCCCCTTAGAAAGAGTAGCTTTTTAAGTTTCTCTGTTCTGATTGGTCTCGGAGATTTCGTCAGTTTGTTATCTAATGTTATCTCTGCGACCAACCAGAACAGAGGAAACATAAAAGGCGAGAGTGGAAACCGGGATTTAAAATATAATAACAAAACCAGAAGATATGATCTAGAGGGGTGAAAAATATATAACGCTTATAAAGCTTTTTTACAGGAGGGGATATTTACCTGATAAAGTTGCATTTCTTCTTGGACTCCTGCCTCAGAAGAAGACACAGAATCTTTGATTTCAAGTTTGACATTTGAAAGGAATTTCTGGAATCTGACCAGCTCTTTCTCAAAGAATTTAGGTCCCTCAAAATCCATTGGTAATCTTCTCCGTCTTGTGGTGAGATTTTCAGGACGCTGTGGTGACTCACCAGAAATGTCTTGATCCATACTTTCTGAATCTGATGACAATGGCGATTGAAAACCATCCAGTTTTGATTTCAGTGTTTCATGAAGATCAGAGAGTTTATTGGTGACACCAGTGATATGCCGCTGAGGAATGTGTTCGGTCAAGCTGTACATCAGGTTCAACACTTTGAAATTGTAAGTCAACAATGTTGAATAAGAAGAAACAGCTGCTCTACTGTACTCACATTCAACATCAAATATGTTTGATAAGTCACTGGCTTTCTGGATGGTGCCCAGGATCTCATGGGTCCACATGTAGACCAAATCATCAGTTAGATTAAGATCTTTGACAGTGTTTTGATGGATTCTCTTCTTGCTTGTTAGATACCATTCTTTACCTCGATGAACCAACTTTTCAGTGACGTACTTCCATAACGAGAATATGGCTTGATGTTGATTGGTTAGCGAGTCGTTAATTTCAACCAATACAAGCCATGAATCTTCTAACCGTTTCAATTGTGATTCGTGCAAACAAATCTCAGTTGCCAAATCCTTTAAACAGAAAATAATTTAAAATCTTTTTGAAGTCATAAACAAATTGAGCCTTTGCTTAGAAAAAGATTGTTCCCATTTTTCTGTTTTTGTTTAGACATTCTCATGACGATATTTTTGTGATTAGGACTTTAAAGGTTGAAGAGAAAAAATGGAATGAACGAAGAATGATAGATTCAAGAATCCCTTATAACTTCTAGATAGCTCTAAGTAATGACAAAGTAACACAAAATTTTAAATCAAACCTGTAGTCCAAACATGCGACATTTGATGATGTCAGCATTTATGAATGCCGGTGATTGGCGGGTTAGACTCTCTTCGCACGATAACAACCAATCAAACAGCTCGGAATAGACCATTTGATATTTGTAGTGGTCGTCCGAAAGCTCTGGCGAGTCTCGGCGTTGTTGAGCAACGAATGGTGATGTATATTGGATTTCATGTACTTGATCCCTGTGTTGAAGTTCTGGATCTTGTACAAAGACACTACAATTACCAGATTTTGAATTTCGGGCTTCCCTGAGGGCCCGTTCTTGTAGCATTTTCCAGTTTTCATTCATGACGTATAAACGGTTTTGAACACGCTGAGCCGTTTCCCGATTTCCCGATTCTTGGATTTGTTTTCCTAATCGGTTTAAGGAGTCGATTTGCGTTTGTTGTGAGCCAAGATGTGATAGTAATTCCTAAGAGAAAAACAACATACGTTAAACGAAAACCGTTCGTACATCCTGTCTACCTTATTGTAACCAATCAAAAATATTATATTAAATATTTTACTTTCACTGATGAATTCATCAATCATTACAGTAGAAATACTATCTGATCCAAAATAGCAGTAATCATATTTAAAAGTTATGCAGCCCGCTGGTAAGAAGGACTCAAGTACCTACCCCCTATACGGACATGAAGTCTAAAAAAGCATACATTTTGTAACTTTGTCGTGGCTTGGATCACGAGATTTACTGTTCGGCAAAGTCACGATAAACTTCCGTCTGTGGCGGCATGTACATAATTTGTCTAAGCAAAACTTGTAAACAAAAAATCTATGTACAGACCGACACAGACGCGTTTAACGCCCTAAATAACCTGAAAAAGCATACCATTGTGTTTGTGACGTCATCACTGGTGCTTGGAGATGCAATTCTCTTGGAGAGCTCTGTGATCTCCAATAATCTATTCAAACAATCACGAATTTGATCATTGAACTCGCTCAACCCGATGTCTTCTTCATGCAAATGACTGTCCGTTGGTGACGATTTCTGACTAAACGAGTCAAAAACAGAATCACTTTTTCCGACCAAAGGACTCATTAAATCCGAGGTGAGATTGAGTGTAAGCGAAGGTAGTGAAGGTTTGACGCACACATAATCACTATAAGAGGTTGAGCTGTCGTGTGGTTTTACCAGGCAAGTTTCGATATCCAAACCAGTTCTTTCATTACATGTTTGTGGCTGACCTTTGTTGTTGTTGAAAACCTTTGGTAATTTACTGTCTCCTTTCTGTGGAAACAAAGGTGTGGAGGAAAGCGGTAGAGTTGTCATCTGGTGCTGGCCACTCTCCTCCAGAATCTGATCTGACCCCTTGGCAATGTCGTTATCAGCTGCCATCAGTTCTGATAAAAGACTTGGCTGGTTGTTTAATAGCGTTGCTTTTGATGGAGATATTTGATCCAAAGAATCTCCGTACGAGTAAGAGAAGTTATTGAGGTTCTGGATGTCAGTCATTTTGTCATCGGTGTTAGGATCTGAAACGGACCTTGTATTGGTAGTGATCAAGTGGGGTGTTGCCAGAGCTGTGGTGGTCGACAAAGTGAACATCGGTAGATGAATGATGGAATATTGTGAATGTTCTTTGTTCTGTTGTTGGTCATTCTTTGCATCAGGATCCTTAGAACCTTCTTCAGATGGTATGACCGTATGGAACGCTGCCCAATCTTGGACGTATTGTCTTCGATCGACGTCCGGTGAATGATTCGGTTCATTCTCCATACTGACCAATGTGATGTCGTCTGTTTCTTCCAACGATTGTTGTTGGTGTTGAATCATTTTAAAGGTTGTTGGTAAACGAAATCCGTCAGTATCAGCAGCAGAATAAACACCACTCGATTCGGAGACCAGAGAATGGACTGATGAAGGATGTGGGTCATGTGGATCGCTACCTTGATTAAATGTTGGCGGCATTTCCAGTACACGTCCACCTTCTGATTCCACCACCTTAGACTCATTTTTAGTTTCAGGCGGCCCTTTGCTGTTGGCATAATCTGGTTCAGTGTGTTCAATTAATTTTGCTTCTGCTTCCAATTTGTCAGCCGATGTTGTCCGGCTGGTTGCTTGAACAATATCTTTGGGTAGTAGAGCTATTGACAAATTTTCTGAACTATGGCTTACAACCACGACTTTAGATACAGGGTCGATCATTTTTGTTGCACCATGTGTCACTTTATCGGCTGTTTGGCTACAAAGTTGGTCGAATGACGTCGACAAATCTTCTGGAACATCCTCTTTAAATAAAGCATCGACCAGAGTAGGCGACGATTCAACAAATACCTCATTCACCGGCACAACAGGACTTTGAGGAATTGAATCAACAGGTTTTGATACATCAATATGAACATAATCCTTTGGTAATTGTTCTCCTGCCGGTTGTGAAGATCCAAATAATTTTGGCATCTGTTCTGATGCTTGTGAATGTTTTTGACCTTCTTCTTGTGACTTCTCTATCAGCTCTTTGGAGACCTCTTCTGAAGTTTCCAGCATATCTTCGGAATCATTGTTGCTGTTAAGACGACAACTCAATTTTTCTGGAGAAGTTAATCCGTTACTTTGTATTGTATCATCCCCTAGCTGGGAGACCTCTTCTGAAGTTTCCAGTAAACCACCAGCTTCAAGACTATTAACCTTCTCATTAGTAATATCTTCTATAGAGTTATTTGGCGAGTTGGGAAAATGATCAGTTTTGATCTTCAGAAGTAAGTCTTGGACATTAGGAATTTCCTCATATTCGACATTGACTGGTGACGTGAACATCTCACTGGTTAGTCCAGATTCCTTTGCCAGAGCCAATGGTCGGTCGAATTTAGAAGAGAGCCAAGATTCGGTCGTATTGATATCGGATTCTTCCTCCACTAGAAAACCTTGTGGTGACATAGAACCAGTATCAGATTCCCTATCAGTATCTAAACTTTGATTTTGGTGGTTATCAATAACAATTGATTCTGATAGCCATTCTTCGTTGACGGTATCAATTTCAGATTCTTTCTGGGAAGACGGCAGATAGTCAGATTGAGAAAGCAGCTTTGATCCACCAGAAGAGCCAAGCTTTGATTCTGACTTGGAAGAGGCATTCTCCAGCTGATTCTCTTCATTCTCATCGTTGAATAACCTACGCCGCGGAAATTTATTACTGTCAAAATCAACTGTTGGTGATAGAGGCTGTGACAATGGTGGTGGTGAGATCAATCCATCATTGGATAAAGTCTCAGAACGTTCACTTATCGGACTCAACATCAGAGACTCCATACGCAAGCGGTCATATTTTGAATTCATCTTGATGGGATCCAAGTGTATATACGACTCCGTTTCTCCGTCTCCCTGGTCTCGCTGGGCCAATGAACGTATCAATAACTCATCTAAGATGGATTGACATTCTATGAGCATTGGTATTGAATTTTCAGCTGATTTGTTGGATTTGTGGATGATTGACCAGATGTGAAGATTGTCCAGCGTTTCTTGATGTTCTTGAACTTCTTCGATTGTTATCTGTGTTCAGAAGGACGAAAAAGAAGGCTTTGTAATTATTTTTTTAATTGTTCTTAAATTATTTTCATATTTTCTTTTACTACTATGTAAATAATCAGCGGATAAAAAAATGTCTCCCGGTAGACACACAACGTTATTTCAACATTGTTTTAACTTCCAAGTAACGTTCTGACGTCAAAACAACGTCATTTGGACGTCAAAACAACGTCATTTGGACGTCAAAAAACGTTCCGTACCTGACAGTCGAAGCTCAAAAGGGCGGACAGCTCTGATTAGCGGACAGCTCCAACTAGTGGACACCAAGTCGAATTCCCGATGGTGTCAGCTAATTAGAGCTTCGACTGTAGAATAACGAAACAACAAAAAACGTTTTGTCGAACTAACTTTCCGCGACTATACCTGTGTATAAATTAAACAGCCTCAGCGATGACTTGCGAGTGAAAGCAAACAGAAATCCAAAAAGGATTGGTGAGGTCTAAGCGAAATCGAAAAATGGGAAATTTTACTCCACAAAAAAAAAAAAATTCATTTCATAGCATAACTCACATAATACGAATCTCCAAAGGATAATAGCTCATCATGAAATGCTTCTATAAAATCTGTCAATAGTTCGACATCTGTCAAATGAACTTTCATAATACCAACCAACTCTCTCTTCAATTCTTCAACGATGCCTTGCAAATGGATGACTTTCTGGTCGAATACGGTACATTCAAAGAAGTGATTGTGTTGAATGTAAAACGCTTGATGAAGGATCTCGTCTTCGCAATGTATGAGATATTGCTGAGCAGCTTGCAACATTACCTGTGAACAAGAAAGAACTCCAATAGACGCTTTGGTGCTGTACAGTATGTAAAAATTCCAACCACAAAGGTTGAGGACATTGAAAAGTAATTTATACTGTACACTCTGAAGCAAAAAGGTTGCTGCAAGCCGATATTAATGAAGTTTAGAGAACAACGAGCCACAAGACCTATAAAAGGACGCTATCTAAACACGAGAGTAAAATAACTTACAGTACTTGATAAAATCAATTCTATATGAATTTATTTTCAAAACCAAAAAAATAAATTCTAGAAATACTTGACAGCCTCTGTAAAATAGTTATGTAACTTCTTATGTGCTACCTACACACGACAGTCTACTTTAATGGGATAAATTTTCGCGGGGATTAAATTTCGTAAATTTCGTAAATTTCGCAGATTTTGGCCCGATTCGCAAAATAATTCCCCGCAAAAATCCAGAAAGTGGCCATCTGTGAAAATGAATCTCCGCGAAAATTTATCCATTGAAGACGATTAAATTCTTGTAAACAATATTGGAACAGACCTTGATATTGAATTCCACCATTTTGCCATCCTTATATTCCCGAAGTTGCTTGATCAACTCTTGCAGCACAATATGGTGGATCACCATCTCAGAGAAACATTTAGAAGCCATCTCTGTCACGTAATCAGTAAACCTTTCGGTGATGTTCTGATAGATTTCTTGGACAGAATCTAAACGCTGGTATACTTGATCTTGGCCGTCTTCAGATAGGTGTTGCATTAAGATGGACTGTTGAGCATCAATGTTTTCTAAGGTGGAAACTAACTCCTTTTGGATCTAAAATAAAAGATAGAATTCAGATATCGATTTTTCCATCTCATCTCCATCTCAACAGTGTAAAGAATACGAGGAAAGAACTGCTTTCAAAATTCACTTTTTTCTTATGCCAAAATGCAAAAGTATTCCCTTTTGAGAGATATTTTTGGCTACAGATTTATGACCCTTGTAAATCTCAAAGTTTTCTTGCCGAACCCAACCATGGAGGGTTCTCCAATTTTAGGGTTTTCACAAAAATGGTAAACATACAAGTAGAACTCTAACCGTCCTGAAAAATGATGAGAAGATTATTTACTCAAAACAAGAAATGAAACGTGCGATTCTTTAATTACCTTAGCTTGTTGAACAAATGGCTTGACTTGACTTTGTTGAGCACGCACGAAAGATTTGGCTTGTTGATCAAACAATGTAATGGAGCCTTCCAGACAAATGAAATCTGATTCCAGTTCGTGTAATATCTCAAGTTTTCCTTGAACGACATCAAGCAAGTCATCGCATTCTTGTGAGTTTATATTGGGAATTCCAGCTTTTAAATCCTAAAAGAAGTAAATTGATTATACGTCAAGAACCCGAAAATTTACCTTTCTACTTGACCTAAATCAAGCGTACAGGACACCTATTTTTAATAATGCCCATATTTCTACGCCTTTTAAGGGCTCAGTATACACCTTGTTTTCCGAATTTCAGAACTACTAAACGTCAATTTCTGCTTTATAGAGCCTATAGCGTCTTTGTAAAGTATGTTAAATGTATAGTATGTTATACATTTTTTGTTAGGCCAATACTTTTGGCATCCTAAAATCAAAGAATCGCAAAGAAAAAAATTGATGGAGAATAAAATGAAGGGTTTAAAGAAGAGGTGTATTTCACCTTTGACGTCCTTATTTTGTACGAAAAAAATTGGTTCAGGTGATATATCTGTTGGGTAACTAAAAACAGATTTTCGTCTTAAAATATTCAAAAAGGTGTTTTTTGGCTCTTCTTCATCGAAATGTTTCATGAAAAAACACTATAAATACTATAAAGTTAGAAAGATTTTCCGAAAAATTTCACATAGTTAACTATTTCTAGAAAATGAAAGAAAAATTGAAACAAAGAAATTGATTTCCCATGGAAAATAAACATTTCTTGTAAATTGGGGAGATTAACGTTTTTTAAGTCTTTTTAAAGTCCATAACGTCGTTATTGTAATCAAAATTTCAATTACTCATGAAGGAATTCACGAGAAAAAATCTGTAAACGCAGATTTTTGCTAAGGTTTTCAAGGAACATTCAGTTAAAATTTGGTCTTCAAACTCGAAAATCGATTTTTGGGTGTATACTGAGCCCTCAAAGTGCAATAAAAAGGCGTCGCCCATTAAAACCATGTGTAAACGTCGATCATTTAAGACTGGTGTAAACAGAGTCAAATAGGTTACAAAACGTACCATTCAAACGACTTTCGATATCTCAGAAACATCTCATTTTATAAAAGCTAAATAATTGAGAGAGTTTCTGGTAAAAAAGAGTCTTTGTTAACAAACTTACTTCGAGATGAATGATTTTTCCTTTCACTTCTGGCAAAGAGGATATGTTTTCGTCGATTTTCTCACTGAATTCTTTCAATTGTGGCAAATCGTCTATAGAAAGATCTCCATAACTATTGACTTGTTTCGTCAGTTCAACAACTTGTTCTGGTTTCGTTGGTTCAGAAAGTTGTTGTGCTTCCGTTGGTTCACATACTTGTTCTTCTTTCGCAGACTCAAGGAACCGATCTAGTTTTTTTTCAGTTGGTTTAGAAATTTGTTTTGCTTTTGCTGGTTTGCTCCAGACTTGTTCTGGGTTCGTTGGTTCAAAGAGTTGCTCTTCTTCCGTTGCTGCAGAATTTCTTTCTTCTTTTGTTGGTTCATAGACTCGTGTTATTTCAGGCAGTTCAGAAACTTGTTCTGGGTTCGTTGACCTAAAGAGTTGTTCTGGGTTCGATAATTCAAGTCGTTCTGGTTTCGTTGGCTCG
>JAUJPO010113989.1:0-23680 GCA_032270745.1 Tiaropsis multicirrata | reverse complement strand
TCAACTTGTTCAGCTTCCGTCGGTTCAAGTCGTTCTGGTTTCGTTGGCTCGTCAACTTGTTCAGCTTCCGTCGGTTCAAGTCGTTCTGGTTTCGTTGGCTCGTCAACTTGTTCAGCTTCCGTCGGTTCTGGTTTCGTTGGCTCGTCAACTTGTTCAGCTTCCGTCGGTTCTGGTTTCGTTGGCTCGTCGACTTGTTCTGCTTCCGTCGGTTCAAGTCGTTCTGGTTTCGTTGGTTCGTCGACTTGTTCAGCTTCCGTCGGTTTAAGTCGTTCTGGATTTGTTGACTCAAGATGTTCTGATTTCGTTGGTTCGAAATTATCTACTTTCGTAGGCTCAATAACTTGTTCTGGTTTCGTTGGCTCAACAACTTGCTCTGCTTTTGTCGGTTCGCAGACTCGTTCTGCGTCCTTTGGTTCAGAATATTGTCTTTGTTTTGGTGGTTCGCAGACTTGTTCTGATTTCGTTGCATTAACGACCTGCTCTGGTTTCGTTGGTTCAGAAACTTGATCTTCTGTTGTTGACTCAACAATTTGTTCTACTTCTGTTGGTTCAAGCTTGTCTGGTTTCGTCGGTTCAACGACTTGTTTTGATTTGGTCGTTTCAGAAACTTGATCTACATTTGTTGACTCGACAATTTGATCTACTTCTGTTGATAGTTCAAGTTGTTCTGGTTTCGTCGGTTCAACGACTTGTTCTGCTTTCGTCGGTTCAACGACTTGTTTTGATTTGGTCGTTTCAGAAACTTGATCTACATTTGTTGACGCGACAATTTGGTCTACTTCTGTTGAAGGTTCAAGTTGTTCTGGTTTCCTTAGCTCAACGACTCGTTCTGATTTCGTCGTTTCAGAAAGATTTTCTGCTTTTGTTGACCCAGCGACTTGTTCTGCATTCGCTAATTCAGTGATGGGTTCTTCTTTCTTTTGTTCAGAGACTTGTTCGGCTTTTTCATTATCAACAATAAACTTTTGGCATGCTTCAGGAACTTCGTTTTCAAGCTCGAGTTGTTTGTCACTTTCCGATTCAGAATTTTGTTTCTGTCGATCATTCAGTATTGAATCTTCCTCCAGTTCAGTATTTTGATAAATACCGTTTAGGTGTTGATTTACAATATCATTTGGTATCATTTCCTGATCAATTATCGAACTGGAATCTACTTTTTTGGGCACAACAACCTCATTTACGAGTTCATCCAAGCTTTCGAGTAGAGGTTTGCGAGATGAACAAACATCGTTTACAACTGACTCACTACAGATGTCTTCATCCAGAACTAAATCTCTCAACGGTTCACCGAGTTCCAATTCCAGGTCTGATCCAACCAGTTGCGTCTCCTGAAAATTTTCAGTACCCTCTTTGGGAATAGATAACTGTAAAGGTTCGGCATAAATATCATTGAGTATAATACCTTCACATTCAACACGGGGACGATGTTCTAGTTTCTCCTTGATCGAAATTCTATCGTCACCAGGTGTGATCTTTTTTTTTTTGATACGATTACTGTCATCAAGGACTTTTACGCTGGTTTTCAAATCCTTCAAAATGTTTGAAGACTTTTCGAATTCGATATACGGAGCAGTGTTTATAAGTGTTTTCAGTTCATCTCTCAAGTCCTATAATAAATGATGACAAAAAGTTTTTGCTTCTGTTTAAAAAAAAAAGAAGCTTTATAAGGTTTATTAAGTGAAAAAACCTCAATTAGAAGGGTTAGGGCTTTAGTATTTTTAACAAAACTCTGAATTTGTGAACACGATTATGTGCAAAAAACTTCTTCCGTGTGGTTTCAATTGTTTCCGAATTAAAGAAAAGACCAAAATCATAGTCCTTTAAAATATTATTAGAAAAACTTTTTGATATTTCGAAAAAATATATTTTCCAAATTACGCAGATAAAAAACAATATGGTACCTTTCGAAGTTGTTTAGTCAATACACACTCTCTTTCCTCCATAACGTTCTGGCAATCATGAAGACCTTGCTGTGCTTTGTTCATCCAATCACCAACTTCGATATCATTTAGGACGAGAGGAGTGCTTGTTGGTGGTACTGGTTGCTTAGACCACATCAAGCCAAAACTTATGTCAGCGTCGTCTGGTGTCGTTTGGCTATCGTGTGTTTTGTCAAAGCTTTCTTCGTTCAGCGCTTCACCGAGAGAAAACGAAGAATCATCGATCGTATCGAGTGTCTCATCGTTTAGCAATAGATCCATTTCCAAACGTTGTAACACAACATTGAATTCTTGTTCAAAACGATCTAGTTCACCTTTTGTTTCAACCACTTGGAAGAGATTTGAGAAAACTCTTTTTTCAATATCCGTGGTCTCGAAAGATGAACAATTCGTAATCAGATTATGAAGTTTGGTTTTCCTTTTTAATAGTTTGGTGTAAACAATTTCTAAACGTCCTTTCAAATAATTTTGGTTGACAGTCTCAGTTTGAGATGATTCATCGAGAAGTTGTTGGAATTGAGCCCACTCCATTTTGTTGATAAATTTGCAAAGCTTTCTGGAGGTTTCTCCAATTTTCTGTAAAGAAACGCACAACACCTCTTGTTTATGCTCGGCCTTTTCGATATTCCCTTGAATATCTTGGTTGAAAGAGTCGTTAAGTTCCAAAGAGTCAGCTTCGTTATTCAATATGGTCCACTCTTTCGATATGACGTCACACCTATCTTGAAGCGGTGCCAAATGTTGGATGATCTCCTCAAGAGATGGTTTACTTCTCCACTCTTCAAAATCTCTCTCCAATTGTCGCTGTCGATCTGTCAGTAAATTGACTGCAGTATCAAGTTCTTCACACCTGCTTTGAATCGAATATTTCGTAGAGATTTTTTCCAATACAAAAACCTCTTTCATTGACAGCGTATTTTGTAAACATAACATATCGTTTTTGATTTCATTGAGTTGTAAAGTGAATGCTTCGTTCTCGCCGCCATTCATCACAATTGTCGAATGTTCGAAAATGGTTTTTAGAAGCTCACTGGTCTGTGTTTTATACATTTTGATGTTATCGATGACGTCTTTTAACGACGTCGCAGATTCTTTGGAAAGATCTTCCCAATCAGCTAAATCCTGGTGAACACCTGCCACGAATTCGTTCATCGTCTGTGCCATATTCATTAAATCTTCATTCCGAATCAGTTTCGATTCTTCGAACGCTTCCAACAAGTCTTCACAGTGATTTTCAATGTCTTCAATCTTGGTCAATATAAAGGAACGTTGGCTTTGTATTAAATCTGAACGTTCAACATCCTGTCCAGCCTCGTTCAAATCTCTCATCAGATTCTCAATACTTAAAACAGGATGCGTAACTGTCTGATCTTTCAACAGATTGACCAAAGATCCTAAGGTCGTGACTTTGGACAACAATTCATCATATCTTTCCATCTTTTTTCGGAAATCATTCAAAGTCTCTTTAGTGCTGTCAGCGTTCAAATCAAAACTTAATAAGAGCTCGCGAAGGTCCTCATGTTCACCACCATCATCAGCTCTGATATCCTTGGAACATCCATTCACCCATAATGACACTTCTAGAAGCCTACATTCTGTTTGAGTTAACAGACTGGTGGTAAGTTCTTCATCGCCTTTGAGCACTCTCTCAATAACTCGATCAATTTCATCAATGTCTCGTTGAGCAGCTTCTATGGTGGAAGTCATATCAACTAATGATTTTTCATGCGATTTGACCAATGTTAAACATTCACTTAGCTTCTGTTTTAAAGCATCGCCACGCTGTTTCAAATCATCCAACTGCAAACGAAACTTATTGGATTCTGTGCTAGGGATCTGAACACAAAGCATTTGAAGGTGGGTAGATAGTTCAACCATTAGAGTATCGGTGGAATACTGAAGCGTCAAACATTGATCATTTGCCAGCATCTCTTGGCCTGTTGATTCTTGTTCCTGGATACTTTGGACCAATAGCTCGACCATTTCCAAATATTTATCCCGATCTTTCAAATCCTCTGCCAGACGAGCACATCTCAATTTAAAAGCATTGTTAACTTTGGTCATTGTGTTTTCAAGGTGTTCAGCCATCTGTTGAAGACCTTCCTCTCTCAGTTGAGTTACAATGTCAATAAGGTCACTTTTCTCATCCTGGTACTCAGCATATGCAGCATTCAACTCAGACAACCATTCATCCAGCGTGTCCACATTTTGATCGACCGAAGACACATTCTTGCGTATCGTTTTCAACCAGTTGCAAGTCGCCTTATACATTTTTTCCAGGTGTCGTGAATCTTTTTCACTACGAAGCTGTTCATTTTTCTCATTTTCTATATCTTGCATCTTTGTTCTCAAGCCATGCAACACCTCCTGACATTCTGTTTTGTGGACAGGCAAAAGAAACAAATCCATCTCTTTAAAAGACTTCTCTAAATCCTCAATAACGAACTTCTCCTGAATATTGCCAGTATTGAATTCGTCACCAATCTCTTTAGCTTCTTTCATCCATCTATCGAACGCAGAACGACCTTCTTCTAGAAATTTCGAATTATCCTTCGATGCAATCCACAGAGATTTCACTTCGTGTGAACAATTCTCTACAGAAAGTTTCAGATCTTCGACTTTTTGAACAAAGGTTTCACCGACGTCTCCAGATAAAATATCAGTTAGATTCTGATCCAATAAACCAAGTTCCAATGCTCTCTTTTCTACATCTCGAGTAATTTGATCTTGTCGCTTCATCTCAACACCATAAGGGCCAGCATTCCGTTCCTTCCAAGATGACTTCAACTCTTCAAATTTGCCTTGCCAATTCTTGAATTTCTGTTCTAAACTCTCGTAAATGAAGTCTGGGTGATCAAGTCGACTCTGCATCAAGTTAAACTGACTATCAAGATGATCCGAGTATGTCTGCAGCTCATTCACATCCTCAACAGGGAGATTCTTGAAGGATCCTTTGATTACTGGTTTGGTTAAATTCCAATTATCCTTTAAATCGGTAGCTTTAATTGCATCACCTAAATTTTTATTTTTAATATCCTCAAGTAATGTCTCAATGGATCCGATTTGTTTCAAGATGGTCAAAGACAAAGTTCGCTTCGTCGCTTTCAGATTCTCTAAGTAAGAGCCTTCTTTGACAATGGAAGAAGAAACAGCACTCAATTCATCAGCTAACTCGTTTTCCATCAACTCAAGTACTTGGTAAACTTTGAACGGCAGCAATTCTTGAATCTCCAACCTTTGCTCTTTGACAACATTCAACTCTTTGTGCATGTCACCGAGAACTGCTTTATCCTTGATCAGCTGTTTATGCATGTCACTCAACGAAAGATGAGCTTGTTGCTGGTTATTTTCTTCACGGAAGCAAGTCAAAGAATCCGAAAGCTTCGTCAATTCTTCTTCATAGTCTGTCTGGAGAATCAACACTTTCTGATAATCGAATTTCTTTTTGTTGACTTCCTCGATGGTCTCCTCAAAACATTGCAACAAATTCAATATCTCTTCTTCCAGGTCACTAATTTCATCTTCAGGTATAGAGCCTTTCAGGGATAACAACAATAGTTGACCATCAGCAATTTTATCTCTTGTTCCCTTCATCTTTAGATTCTGCAGTTGAACAATCATGTCACCTATATCAGAACATGCAATGTAGTCAATCTTTTCATATTCATTAAGTTTGTTGACAGCAGATTCTAGAATCTCGAGCACAAATGCTTTGACTTGATCAATAGACATTTTCTCCTCTTCTTTTTCATCTTGATTGCCATCACCGGAATCAAGAGAATCACTAGAGAAATATTTTTGAGATTCAACAACAAGATCGTTGACATGGGTAGGACATTCTAGTTTCTTGCTTTCGTTGGAAACTGAATCGTTAGATGAATGTAAATGCCCTTTGGTCTGCTGGATGAGAGAATGAGCTACAACGGATTCAACGGATTCTGCTGGAGGGTGGACAAATACCGTTTGAAGTTCTTTCTCCGGAGAGCTTTCATACTTAATCTCGTCTTGGTTGAAGTTGGGTAGTTTAGCCTCATTTGGCAAGATAGCAGAGCTTTCCTCACCTTTGGATAGAAGGGAATTTACTGTAGGAACTTCAACATTTTCTAATGGTTCAACAACAACTACTGAATTGATTTCCGATTCCAGTTCGACTGATAACGAGCTTTGTTCTCTATCATTTTCTTCAACTTCGACAGATGATTCAAAACCCAAATACTCTTTTCCTTTCAGAGGAATTTCAATATTTTCTGATGACTGATTTCTATTATCATTCTCTTTGCTATTCACATTGCGTGATTGAAGCTTTTCCATTTTATGATCAATCGCTTTAACCTCGTCAGATGATAGGACATTTTTAATCAATGACAGGTCCAACTCCAACGACTGTATCTTCTCTTGGATTTCTCCAGAATCACCAACCTTGATCAATGCTTCGTTTAAATCCTGGTCAAATTTCATTTTCAACGCATGTTTCTGCTTCAAGAAGTGAACTTGGTTGTTGAGGCTCTCCTCCACATCGTTGAACCTTTCTACAAACATGGTGAATTGTCGTTGCAGATGGTCCTGGTCAACTGAAGGCAACAAATGGAACACAGTACTGTCATCAAAACAATCGTTGACAACTCCATCGATGGATTTTAATCGCATTAAGAATTCTTCAACCATTTTAATACGATCCTCAAGCCCAATGTCAACTATCTGGCAACTTTCATCTTCAATCAATGACAACATTCTCAAGGCTTCGTCAATGTTCTCTTCATACGCAGCCTTCTTCTCCAATTGTTGGTCAACGATTGACTCAAAAGATTTCAGGAGGTCTCCAATATAATTCTTTCGGCCACACACTTTCTCAAATTCTTCAAATTCTGTTGTTTCAACCTTGTGTTTTCCAAGCTGCTCATTAATTATGGTCAAATCATTAACCATTACATCCACTAACATCTTTCGTTCATCCAAAGTTAGATTCTCAGACTCTCCCAACTTAACCTCCATGGCCTTAAGCTCACGGTTTAAATCATGAAAAGTAATCGAATCGCTTTCGGACGCATTTACACTATCTTCTGTTGCTTCTTCTTCATCTGTGGTGACTTCGCCAAGCATTTGAACATCGTTGTCTTCAAGCCATAATGAAACATCACCATAGTCTTCAGATGGTAATGTTCCTGCCAACACATCAACAGACGGTCCTGAAAAGCCTATTTCGTAAGCAGACAGGAAAGGATCATATTCATCTTGAACATTATCACTGTTTCCTTCACTTGTAAGATACTGAATATGACGATCTTCTGATTCCAATGATTCCTCTTCTGATGATTCTAAAAGTCGAACTTCAACTTGACTCGTTTCAGACTTTCCGGATGGTTGATCTTCAACTGGAGTGGTTTCAGCCTTGTCAAACGCTCTAACTTCAACGGGAGTGGTCTCGATTTTTTCAGATGGTTTAGCTTCAACCGGAGTGGTTTCAGTCTTTTCAGATGATTCAGCTTTAACTGGACAGCTTTCAGCCTTTTCAGATGGTTCAGCTTCAACTGGAGTTGTTTCAATTATTTCAGATGATTGAACTTCAACTGGAGTGGTTTCGATCTTTTCAGATGTTTCAGCTTCAACTAGACAGCTTTCAGCCTTTTCAGATGGTTCAGCTTCAACGAGAGTGACTTCGATCTTTTGAGATAGTTGAACTTCAGCTGGAATTGTTTCGATCTTTTCAGATGGTTCAACTTCAACTGGAGTGGTTTCGATCTTTTCAGATGGTTCAGCTTTAACTGGAGTGGTTTCGATCATTTCAGATGGTTGAACTTCAAATGGAATGTTTTCCATCTCTTCAGATGATTGAACTTTAACAGGAGAGGCTTCAGTCTTTTCAGATAGGTGAATTTCAACTTCAGATGATTGAACTTCAAATGGAGTGTTTTCAATCTCTTCAGATGATTGAACTTCAACAGGAGAGGCTCCAGTTTTTTCAGATGATTGAACCTCAAATGGAATGTTTTCGATCATTTTAGATGGTTGAAGTTTAACTGAAGTGGTTTCGGTCTTATCAGATAGTTGGACTACAACTGGACAGCTTTCAGCCTTTTCAGATGGTCCATCTTCACCTGGAGTTGTTTCGATCATTTCAGATGGTTGAATTTGAAAATGAGTAGTTTCGGTCTTTTCAGATGGTTGAACTTCAACTGGAGTGGTTTCGAACTTTTCAGATGGTTGAACTTCAACTGGAGTGGTTTCGATCTTTTCAGATGGTTCAGCTTCAACTGGAGTGGTTTCAGTCTTCTCAAATAGTTGGACTTCAACTGGAATAGTTTCGATCTTTTCAGATGGTTCAGCTTTAACTAGAGAGGTTTCGATCTTTTCAGATGGTTCAGCTTTAACTCGAGAAGTTTCGATCTTTTCAGATGGTTCAGCTTCAACTGGAGTGGTTTCAGTCTTCTCAAATAGTTGGACTTCAACGAGAGTGGTGTCAGTTTTTTCAGATGATTGAACTTCAAATGGAGTGTTTTCAATCTCTTCAGATGATTGAACTTCAACAGGAGAGGTTCCAGTTTTTTCAGATGATTGAACTTCAAATGGAATGTTTTCGATCATTTTAGATGGTTGAACTTTAACTGAAGTGGTTTCGGTCTTTTCAGATAGTTGGACTACAACTGGACAGCTTTCAGCCTTTTCAGATGGTCCATCTTCACATGGAGTTGTTTTGATCATTTCAGATGGTTGAATTTCAAAATGAGTAGTTTTGGTCTTTTCAGATGGTTGACTTTCAACTGGAGAGGTTTCGATCTTTTCAGATGGTTGAACATCAAATGGAATTGTTTCAGAAGTTTTAGATGATTGGACTTTGACTGGAATGGTTTCGATCTTTTCGGATGATTCAACTTCAACTCGAATGGTTTCGATCTTTTCAGATGGTTCAGCTTCAACTGGAGAGGTTTCGATATCTTCAGATAGTTCAGCCTCAGCCAGTGAAAATTCATCTATTTCAGTTGGTTGGATTTCTTTTGGAGCGTATTCAGTCTTCTTTGTTGACAAAATTTCAACTGATGGTTCAATTTCAACTCGAATAGTTTGGGCCTTTTCTGATGGTTCAACATTAACTGTTGAGATTTGAATCTTTTCGGACGGTTTTGTTTCATTCTTTTCAGATAGTTTAGCCTCAGCTGGTAAAATTTCAGTCTTTTCTATTGGTTCTACTTCAACTGGAATAGTTGCAGCCTTTTCCGTTGGGTGAAATTTCACAGGAGAGGCTTCGATCTTTTCAGAATATTGATCTTCAACTGGAGTTGTTTCAATCTTTTCAGATGATTGAACATCAACTGGAGTTGTTTCAATCTTTTCAGATGATTGAACATCAACTGGAGTGGTTTCAGCCTTTTCCGTTGGTTGGATTTCAACTTGAAAAATTCTTTTTTCCGATGTTTTAGTTTGAACTGGAGCATTCTCATTTTTTTCGGTTGACTGAACTTCAATTGAGGAGATTTCAGACCTTTCAGATGGTTGAATTCGCGAGTCAGGGGATTGAATTTGCGAGTAAGATTTTTGAGTTGGTGAGTCAGATGATTGCACTGGTGAGTCAAATGGTTGAACTGGCGAGTCAGCTGGTTGAACGAGCGAGTCAGATGGTTGAACTAGCGAGTCAGATGGTTGAACTGGCGAGTCCGATGATTGAACTGGCGAGTCAGATGGTTGAACTGGCGAGTAAGATGGCGAATACTCTGCTCCATCTTCCTTACAAATATTTTTTGACGTTATCACCTGGTTGTCCAGTTCTTGCAATTTTGTGAAAATTGAGTTCTTTACCTTTTCCAAATCTCGACTGTCGTGAACAGGAAGACTTGAAATATCAAAAGCACTAAATCTCTCAATCTTTTCACCGAGTAACTGACGATCAAAAACAATATTTCTCATTACTTCTGGCCTATCAAGTTCGTTAAAGGCCTCACATCGCTCAAACGAAGTTTGAAGTGCGGACAGATCTGCCAGGGCTTCCTTCCCGGCATTAGCGACAATTTGTTTCAAATCAATGTTCTGATTACATGCGGCTGTTAAACCCTTAAAATTGGTTAGCAAATCCGTAATTCTATCTGTAGATGTTTTCGATTTGGATTCGATAATGTCGTGGTCACTTGCTGGCAAATCTGTCACATCAACTGTATGCAAATCGCCAACTTTTTGAAGAGAAGAGCTGATTCGTTCTGAAAACACCAATAACGATTCCTTCATTTGCACCAAACTCTCCAAATGGCCTATTCCGTCAATCTCGTTCTCCAAAGGTCGGAGTAAAGAGTTGGTCGTTTCAAGAATTATTTCAGCTTCAAATTTACTGTCCTGGCATTTATTCAGATAGCGAGCTGTCTCGTCTAATAGTCGTTCCAATTCAGAATGATTGTGAAGAAGATTCTGGAATGACTGCTCAAAATCAATCTTCACATCTTTCTCCAGTAACTGTTCGATTTCTTTGGTATAATGTTGATATAGCAGTTGATAGATTGTTTTATGTTTGTGGAAGAGTTTGGAAATTCGTTCGTTTTGTTCAAACATGTCTTCAATCAACTCAAGAGGATGTTTCAAATCATCCATAAGTTCATCGACAACAACTTGGTGTTTGTGTATGGCAAGCTTCAACAATCTGACTTTCAGTCCAGCGTTGGTGTGCTCACCACCAACATCTTGGTTTTGACAGATTTCATTGGTGATCTGATCCATTGTTTTTGCTTCTTCTTCTGGCGATATTCTGAAGGTTTGCTGGTCAAGTGTGGATTCTGAATTCTCGGATTCTTCAAACAATTCTTCCCCTGGAGGCAATTTGAATATTTGCTGGTGATTGGGAAATTCTAGTGTTTCCTCGACGACACTAATTGGTGTTCTTTCTTTTCCTACTGGTAACAATACAGATTTTTTTTGTTGGTCCAATGGAAACTTTGGATGAGATAATATTTTACCTTCGGCATTAATTGATCTTTCTATTAATCCAGCAGCTTTTTGGTCATCTGATAATACTGGAAGAGATTCTACGTCGTTGATTGAATCGTTTGGTATTACTTCCTCTCTTGGAGTAAATGTAAACGTTTCTTGATTGATTAGTGATTTTAGATCTGTAGGCTTACCAGTCATTTCATCATCAATCACTCCATCTCCTTCTTCCGGGTATAATTTTAGTTTTTGTTGATCAGTTGGTAATTTTGAAATAGGTTCTCTAACAGCTGCAGACTCAATAACTTCATTTGTTGGAAACCACTCAGATCCCTTTGAATCGTTTGAACTTGACACCAGAGATGGCAGTTCTTCATCTGTGAAATTTTCGTCTGTCTCACAGTCACTAGAATTTGAAGATCTCTCCCGTGTATTTGAATCTAAAAGTTCTAAATATAATGTAGAATTACTCTCTCCATAACTAGAATCCAATTGAGATTTTTGGTCTAAAATTTGAAACTCAGTACAATTAGACTCGTCTATATGTGATAAGAGATCTCGGTTAGTATGGGTACTTTTGATATTTTCACTTGATTCATCCACACACTCTACAAGTAGGGGCTGTATAGAAATAAACGGTAATTCGATAAACTCCAAGTTATGTATGGATTTTGCCGTCTTTTGTTCAGTTCGGGCCTTACAGTAGCAATCAAGATCAACCTTAAGCTGATTCAACATTGCTTGAACTCTGGCAACAAGCTCTAGTATCTCCACTAGGTCTTTTCCAGGCAGTTCGTTGAGGAATTTCTCATTTTCTGTTTCTAGATTGTCCAGCGTTTCCTCAAAGTCTGATATCATTCTATTCATGGCAGCAGTCTCGAAAGGTTGATGCGATTGAACCAAGAGAGAAGAATGTTCAATTGAAGTTTCAATAGTGGTCAATTCAGCCTCGATCCCATGTAAAACCATTAATTTCTTCATAACAGAAGCATCCTTTCTCGCTAAATGGTCTTCTAAATCATGGGTACGATTTTGACAAGACTCTAAACAACCAAACAGTGTCCTTTTCTTCTTATCCGGAAATTTCCCCATAAAGAAATCACAATAGTTCAACAATTTATGCATCTGTTCTCGGTGATCTTTCAATGCTGAAAAAACCGTTGTCAACACAATCTTCATGTTGTAAAGACAATCGGCTTGCTTCATTTCTTGGTTCAAAAAGCATTCAGTTTGGTTCAGATTCTCCAGGTAATCTTCAGTTTGTTTACGACCGTCCATAAAATTGACCAACGTTGCGTTTGTATCTTCATACAAACGTCTCAAGGATGTCAAATGCTGATCGATAAGAGGTACGCTGCATTTCACCTTCTCTAACATGGTTTTAACAATCAGAGGATAGAAATCAGAATCTATTTTCTTCAAAGCAATGCAAGAATCAGCCAGCTCTTTCCTTAACTGTTGCAAACTTCTCATGTTCTCGTCAACGGCTTTCATCTTCTCTTGTAAGTCACCAGAATCGTTGTTATTAATCTCTTTGATGCTTTGCAGAATGATATCAACACCACGTAACTGCTTATTAACCTGTAAGAAAAAATAAACAAAGTCTTACGCCTTTTGAATAGCTTGAACACTTTCTGAATGAAATAAGAAAACAAAGACTGTTTAAAGAATTCGAAGCCACGCGTTAGGGGTCCCCCCCCCCACTACCACACGTTCCCATAATCACTATATAGCTTATAGATAACAAAGCCCACGGACCCCGTAGAAACAAACGGCCGATATTGTCGGACCATGCTAATAAAAAATCGACTCTCTCTAGCAACGACTGCAGTGAAATATCCTTAAAATACCATTAGTGCAAAATAAAGTGTCCGTCTTATAGAGATGTCCACTTTATAGAGAGTTGAATAAACTGAAATCAGTTCAATCCGCTTCAGACCATGACCAAGATTCTACTGTATAACAATGTTACCTGCACGATCAACGCCATATTCGAATGTCTTGTCTCTTTCTCATAGAAAATCTCTTTGATCTCCGTCACACATTCAACATACTCCTGGTAATCTTCAACTGGCAACCACGTCATCAGATCTTCATCCTCCTTGACAACATCATCCATAGTAGATCTGGCTGAGTCTAGTTTCGTTTGATTGCTATACAGAACCTCGATGACGTGGTCAAAATCAGGATCATCGACATTAATGACGTACTCTTCGACACTGATAACAACATTTTTCACTTCTTCAATATATCGTGTCTTCATTCTGTTCCTCAGTATTGAAGCCTTCTCCAGTTCCGTTTGACGATCAAAAACCTTTTTCCTGAGAGAAGAGCCTGCTTCGTCATCATTTTCAAAATCAATAGCATTTATTTTCTCAAGTAACCGGGCAACTTGTGTTAATTGGGTTTTTAAAGGTTCGCGTGATGACAAAATAACATTTTCTTCATCTTGGAGCAGTATCAAGTCTTTAGCGCGTTTGTGTTGCGTTATGTGGAAACATAGCTCATCCCATTGAAGCTTCACATGCTCCATTTGCTGGTTAAATGATTGTTGGCGTGTCTTAGATGTCATTTTGTCATTTAATAATATACTTTTCTGACAAATCTCTGCAAAAGCATGGTAATATTGATCTTGTTCTTCCACAATGGTCTGCAAATTGGAATCGGAAAAGTTGTCCTGTTGTAGGAGGTCTCCAACCTGGAAAGAATTTTAGAGTTTAGAAATGAATGTTCTTGTAGCATTCATTACATACATTTTCTAAATCAGCGTATAGGTGTAGTTAATACAGAGACAGTTGCTGCTTGTGATGTCCATTAACAGCCTCTAGAGCTTTTTCCAAATGTATTCCTCCTTAGACCCATCCTATCAAATCGAAAGATTTCCTAAAATTGAGTTGTTCTTTGATTATAAATACAAGATTTTATCAATTGAATTTTGGTCCAGCAGACGTTTTTTTCAGCGTTTCAACATTCTGACGTTGAAATAACGTTGTTTGGACGTTAAAACGACATTCTGTGTCTGCTAGCTGGGGATGGGGATACTAAAATATTAATACCTTTTCCATCCACGAGTACAAAGTTTCCAGTTGAGCATAAAACTCGTTTTCTTCTGACATCGCCCTTTCAAAAACTTGGTCTTGACACACCGCTAACTGTTTGATCTCTTCAAAATCGCCGGTCAATTCTTTACAAACATTCAAGGGTTCCTCGTACCCAGTAACATTCTGCATTCTCAGCCCTTCACAGATTCCACACAATTCTTTCAAATTAGCCTCGTGTTGGGCTAACTCTTTCTGATATTTCTGTTTCTTCCCCATTTGTATTGCCATATCAGTTTCCACTTCTATTCCCATCAAATCCATTGAAAAGAAAGCTCTGGCCCCGACCAACCACTTCTTCTCACTTGCCAAGCAATCGTGTAGATTGTGAAGCGACTGAAGTTCGCCTTCTTGCAACACCAATAAATGTTGACCAATGCGTTTCACCAGGTCATTAGCAGAAGATAAAAGCTCTGCACTGTTCAACAACAAAACATCAACATTTTTTAGCTTTATACAACAATCAGATAGGGTGTCTCGCTCTGATTCTAAATCTTTAGTTTTGTCCGTTATTTCGTTTCTTAACATTTCCAGCTGGTTTTTATCTGTCATTGTACGAAGCTCGGACAATGATTTTGTGATCAAATTACTTAGCTGGGTGGACAAAGCTTCAATAGATAGCGTCTTTTGCTTCGTGATACCGAGCTTGTTGAGTTGAGTCTTTATTAAATCTTTCACTGATTGGTGTGACGTCAGAACATGTTGACGACTCTTTTGGTGCGGCTGGCTGTGTTTGAAATAGCTTAAGATGTCAACTATTTCTTCATTTCTATCATCCAGGTTCCTCTTCCACTTCTGAAAGCAAAAAGAAAAACAATTCAACCCGCTGAACCGGAATCCACTAATCTATTCATTTAGTTTGTATAATGAATAATTGGTTCGTTCGTTCGTTCCCGTACAATCAATAATTGGTGGTACCTTCATCGATCAGGATATCCTAGGATATCCAGGGGGTGATAATTTTCAGCACGAATATCCAGGGGGCTGGTGTTAAGAAAGATGGACATTCTCAACAGAAGGGGGTGGGGTACGGATATTTTCTTGAAATGTCCATTTGGACCCCAGGTATTTCAGGGCAACAAGGTTTTTAAATCTCAAAATAGAGAAAGTGAATTTCAAACCTTGACATAAACTTCACACTCGTTGACAGTGCTGCATTGAACAACAAGCGATTCATCATCCAACACATCATGAAATTGCACCAACCATTTACCAATAGCTTTTAAGTTCTGCTCCTTCGTGTGTAATTCGTTCAGAATACGTGACTTTTCCTTGAACAATTGCTGAATATTAGTAGATAGCATTTCGATTTTGCGGTGAAGCAGTTCAGATTCGCTCTTGCCAAGCCCGTGAGCCAGTTCAAGTCTCTCCAAAAAAGCGTCACATAAACATAAAAGCTCACTCTTTGACGACTAAAAAATATTTGAAGAAAATGGATCTTTTGTTGACACAACACATCAGTTATCTCTATATATCTATGAAAATGTGACATTAATTCTTTAAGAGGTCAACGACCGAGTGAGGTCTTAAACTCGGCATCACAGTCTAGTCAAAAAAGACAGTAGGCGCCCGTTTACCCTCTTTTTATTCCACTTCAAATATTATATTATCTTATCTTCTTATTTTAGATACTCGTACAACAACGGCGAAATGATGATTTTAATAAGATACCAGTGGCTTTTAAAGAACCGAAAAGTACACAAATTAATTAATAAAAAAAAATAAGCGAGTGCCTGTCTATGAGTAGTAAGTATGTGAGTAACTATTTTCTTCACTCTAACAAGTGTAAATACATTACATTTACATTTGGATCATGTTTTCGACCCCATGTCGAAATTACGTTCCCGTAATTAAAAAAAAAAGAATGTAATTATAAGTCGTTGAGATTCGTATCAATATTCAAGAAAATCTGTACAATATACTGAGTACACATAGAAACAAATGAATTTCAAAAAGAGTTTGACTTACTTCTAGCTTATGAATCTTTTCGGATGTTGTCAAGTGTTGCATTTCTTCGACCTCTTCAATTTCTTTATCGAACCTGTTACACAGTGTATCGGTTTCCGTAAATTTCTCCAACAATCTATTTCTAGATGCTTCATTTTTCACTTTTGATGACGTCACTTCGATTCCATTCTGTATTTTGTCACGCATCGAGTCAATCTCATTGTCCAGTTGGTTTAAGGAAGCTTCGCTCAAATTGTGCCGAATGTTTTGTAGCACACAGTGCACTTCTTTAAGTTCATGTAAGGTCCCAAGTGTTTTCAAAGTCTTCTAATAAAAACACAACATAGATAGAAAATGAAGAGAAGATAAAATAAAACCAAAACAATTTTTCAATGTTTTTTGATGTTCTTCCTTCCTCTCTCTATATATTTAATAAATTTTAATTTTAACAGCTTTTTTTTTATTTTTTTTTATTTTGTAATTTTCTTTTTGATTCAGTCTGCTCTTTTGTATTCTTCTTCTCTCCAATTCATCTTTAAAAACAAGTGGAATTAAGTAAACCTATGAATAAAGATTTTTTTTCCTATTTTCTATTTTGAAAGTTTTCAAATTTTATTCATTATCATCCTTAAAAAGTATTAGTGGTCGACTCCAGGTAAATTTCTTGTTTCTGTTGTGGTTTTGAGGAAGGGGATAAGTCTGAACTGAACTGAAAATAATATCCTTAATTTTTCAAATATTTCCCCCTCTTAGAGATTGGAGGCTTTGAAACGAGAAACTTTTTAGTTCTACAATTATGTAACATTTAATATTATTAAACGTTTTTATTCTAACCAAAAGAAGCCTTGGAATTATCTTCATTTTTCTGAGATCAAGCCCAAAAATATTCATAATCTGTTCCTAATTTTACCAAAAAAGACCCATTATCAAATGTATTCATGTTAAAAAACAAATCAATCATTGAGAAGCAAGAAAGTTGAATAGGCAGTTTAGTTAGTCCAAAATAATTATTCTAGAGGGTCGGTTTTTGAAAATTTTAGCCATTTTTCCAAATACTCCCCCCGGGTTGAAAAGACAGTTTAGTTACCTTCAAGAATTTCACTTTTGACGAATAGTTCAGTAGATTTTCTTCATTAATTTGTTCTTCTTCAAAATCTAAAACCTGTTGTAAATTCAAGAAGGCTCCATTGAGAAGGTTAGTCATCAGCACCACTTGCTTTTGTACGAAATCCAATTCTTCCAGTTTGAGCTTGAACCTTTCAAGCACAGCCTTTTCCAGTTCTTCAATGCAGGTGCAATTATTGTGAAGGCTTGCTGTGTCGGCAATATGAGGTTTGACTTGTTGGTAGATAAGTTGGAGTTGCCGAAGACGAGGTTTCTTCTTCCCAATGCTTTTAATGATATTCTGAAAAAATAAGAAAATAAAAAGTACGCACTCCAGACTCACAGGTTTTCGAATTACCAAGAAAGGGGATAGAAGCTTACTTACAATAAGTGAGAGAGAGATAGAGAGATTTAGTGGGATTAGAGAATCGACTGTCACGGAAAAATTCGAAAGACTGGGTCCGAATTACAGAAATTCTACTTATCAATCATTATTACTTTGAAACAAGCTGGTCTCGAATACTTGTTTCAACACTTTGACTTAAATCATAAATAATTATAAAATTAAAAGCTCCTATATTCTGGTATTTAAAAAGGCTATAAACTTTAAAATCATTGTGTCTTAAAACACTACCATTAAATTCTAAGTAAGGCGACGCTTGTGTTCGATTTTATTTTTCCGACTCATCTTATCACATCGTTTCTTATCAAGTTTGTATCAAAGTAGGCCATGTGTCGAAGTTTGTATTTTGTTTTATAAATATTGTTATCAAATAAAAACAAAAAGGTCCAGTAAAAGAAAGGGGTAAAGTTTAAAAGAAAAGAAATTTAGAACAACATACAGTAGAAAATTGCTAAAGATTTATCGGAGAATTTATGAAAAATGGAAAGGTGTTGGTTTCTTAAAAAGAACTTAGGTTAAACGTATAAGTTTTAATCAGCAATACTGATTGTGATCCCCAATTATTTCTCAAAATCAAAAAACATCTTAAGAACGTGCCAAGGCTGAAATTAAGAAAAAAATTCTATTTTTCAACGATATAATGAAAAGTGTCCCAGGATTACAACATTATTTCAACGTCCAAATAACGTTCTGATATCAAAACAACGTTCCGTTCCCACTGGGGCCCTATTGCTAGCTGTGATCTATATATGTATACCTGATATCGAACGATTGAATGTTCAACACTGCCGTGGTCTATTTTATCATTTCCATCTTGATCGAGTATGCCTGAGAACTCTTTGAGAAGCGTGCTCAAGCTTTGAAAATTGTTTTCGAAATCTACCCATTGGGAGACACAATCGTCTACCACTTGTCGATGCTCCGATGTTTGAATGCAAAAACACGCCCAGTCTTTCTCCAATACTTCTAGTCGGCTTGAAACGGTTTGCTAAACAAAAGAGATGGGGCGGAAAAAAATATTATGGCTACTGAAATTAAAAACAAACAGTTTTAGAATAGTAGTAGGATTTTAACATTGCAGGATTTTAGCGATTTTAGCGAGTTTTGGGTCATGAAGATTTCAAAAAGATACTCACCGGCAACAAAAAGTTTCCCCTCAAATTGTTAAGTTTCATAAAAGAATATTGAACCACGATTTTAATTGCCGCGAAATTTCGTCACATTCAAAATACCAGGTGGTATAAAAAACAACAGTGGAACGAACTTTACGACAAAAAGATCCGAGATCCAAACTTTTTCAAAGACAAAGATGATTTAAATATTTGCAATAGATAAAAAGTCGATAACATTTTTTAAGCTGCATAGCCAACGAATTTAATCGCGCTAAATATCATCGCATTGAAAAAAAGGAAGATCTTTACAGCGAAAAATATTGACAACTGCTTGCAAGGTTTTAATAACAACAGAGAAGACAAGAGGCTTTTGGTTAAATTATATCAAAGACGATTCGAAAATTTAAATTAGAAAACAATTCGGCAACATTCATTAATTACTGAGTGATTGAACTCACCTGTAACTTGCTGCCATCAATGGCACATTCTTGTAATATTTCTTCACCTTTGGTGTACACTTGGGTGATGATTGTGTCGCTATTATCCATCTCGTCCATCAGGTGCTGGTAGAAATGAAATACAATCAACAAGATCAAACCTTCTGTTTGTTACCCATTGACCCCTATAATCCACAACCACGGTCAAAAGGTCTGTAACTGTAGGCTTTTAAAAATGTGCTTCATTGATGTAATTAAGACCTTATTGCTAAGCTATTGTTACCGGATGCTAACAGACCACTTTCAAAAGAATTGAGTAGGGTTAAGAGGGCAGTTATACGGTGTTTTTGGTGATTGTCTGCTACGTATTTTTAAAAAGGCTACAACTACAAGAGCTTTCGAACGATACCAAAATCATTGTTTATTGCTCATGCTACTAGCCTTGACTGTCGTTTGAAATTTGAATATTTTGCAAAACAATTGTGCAAAGTCAAAGAATTAAGGCAAGGACACATTGATCTGTCAGCTCTAAGTAAGACGAGCAAACAGTCTAATTTTTGTTTTTGGGAAACAAAATCTTTTCGTCTCAAGAAAGAAAATGCTCAAGATGCTCCGGAGAGAGAGGGAGGGAATTATGTAGAAACCGTGTGACAAAAAGTCAAAAAAGTCTTAACTTATACAGTTAATAAGCTAAAAGCATAAAAGAATCTTTTTGCCTTGTCACCGTGACCCATTGAGAAAGAAATTCCGATTTAGCAGGAAAAAAATGATACAACGCAATATGATAAAGATTCCAGTACAAAGAAATTAGTATGCGTTTTATAAAAGCTTTACAAAATTACCTGAATTCGATCAAGATTATTGCTCATCTCTTGAAGCGTGTTCGCTTTAAAAGTACGACAATTTTTAAACTCGCTCTTTGCCAGGTTAAAATACTCCATCCATTCGCCTGCCAATTCTTCGAACGTCTTCAAGTCTTCCGTAAGACCAATGTAATATCTTTCCAGCTCAACCAGAGTAATTCTCAACGATTCCAGTCTTGCAGGAACGATAGCTACCTCATCCATAAATTCATCAACTGTATCTTTCATTATCTAAGAAAAAATTATACGATCGTAAATTCAGATTTCATACATGTGAAAAGGTCAGCGGTGTTGTTTTGCAATATGGGATA
Organism: Tiaropsis multicirrata; assembly: GCA_032270745.1. Taxonomy (NCBI): domain Eukaryota; kingdom Metazoa; phylum Cnidaria; class Hydrozoa; order Leptothecata; family Tiaropsidae; genus Tiaropsis; species Tiaropsis multicirrata. The sequence continues at coordinate 3,561 of JAUJPO010113989.1, read as the reverse complement.
ACTCAAAATCATTGTAAGCACCTTCCTAGTTCCGTTCTCAACGTTAAGTGTGTGATCTAAAGAAATTATAAGGAGACTTGAGCCCTTTGAGGGAATTCAAAAAGAGATACTGTGACATCAACAGTTATTTGCAATTAATAATTTCATTCTAATGGACAAACAAAGCCAGTATAAATACCTGAATTTTTGTCCGTTTGGTTTGAATGTCCTCCAACGTAGCACCATCTTCTTTCATTACCGACTCCAATTCTTGCTCCAAACCCACCACAAATACATTTTGGTCGTCGATTGCCAATACCTCATCACCGTCGGTATCCTCAATACGGATAATTGGAATGGGAGGCCCGTCTACTGAATCATCCTTTCTATCGGACGGAAGCCTTCCACCAGAACCAGGATTCTTCCAATGGGTTGCCATGATAAGGGGTTGGCAGGTGGAACCATCATCTCCGACATTCTCACAGCGTGTTTCACTGTCACCAGCATTGCCAGAATGCGATTCCAATGGCGAACTGACAGACTCTTCCTCTGCTAGAAAAAGATTCTCAGCTTCACTGGAAGATGCGTAATCTCCAAGAGGTTCAACTGTTTGGCTAACATCATCGAAAAAAGTAGAGTCATCAACTTCAGTACACGGAGTGCTAGCAATGCAATCACCTGCAATTTCATCTTCAAGGGACTCTGTGACTTGGCTAGCAGTATTGTCAACAAAAGAAACAGCATCAACAATATCACTGTCTTCAATATTTGCCATCGTCCCAGACACCTCACTTTCAATATCAGATTCGAAACTTTCTTCATTAAAGCTATGCAACAGTGGAAGATCGGTAGCAGAAGCATGCGCCAAATCGTCAATAACAACTGAATCGACACCATCTACTTGGTTAGTTTCTGTAGGTTCAATGCTACCGTCAAAGTCTTCCGATACCAAGCTACAGACATCTTCCAGTGAATCAGCAGATTGTGCGGTATACAGACGAGCTTCCTCTTGAAGTAGCGGCGGCGGCCCTGATTGCGAATGATTAGTCATCGAGGTTAAAGTTTCTTCATCCAACAGATACGGTGAGTTTTCCAACGATATCACATAACTATGATCAGTAAGGCTTTCTGTAACTTGGTTACTGCCGACAGAAAAAGATACCTAATAAAATTAGAAGAAATGACATTGTGTACGTTCCAGAATAAATATGTCCTGCAAAAAACACCAAAAATGGGTTTTTTCTTTCTACGGAAACACCCACAAAAGAACCGAGCGTTTATCCTCTTTTTCACGACATAGACAAAAAAAGAGAAGGAAAGCGTTTGGCTTTTTTTGGCTTTTTTGGCTTTTCTGAGTGTTTTCGGCAAAAATATTTAAAAAAAGCTCCGAACGATTAAATTAGAATCTTATAGCTATTTACATTCTAAAAAGAAACAATACCTCTTTGTCCAAAGTTGAATCAATGCTGCCAGAGCCTTGAGAATCTCCTGCAGATTGTTGCGCAAAGCTATCCAAAAGATCATCTGTGTCATCAAGAACCTGAGTACTACACAGAGGGTCTTCGACGATCTCCATGACGTGGCATATGTCCTCCTTGATTTCAGTCAGCGGCTTGACTATCAACGATTGGTTGAGAAGCCCGTATGATTTCATGAGTTCAGATGCGCGGTCGTTACAAGTGGAAAGTAATGATAGCTTCTCTTCCAGTTCATTCTGTATGGAGATGAAACAAAAAAATCTACTCTTGGAAAACTTCACTAAACCTTGCTAAAGGGTCCGTTTAAAAAATAGTCGCTTCCACCCGACACTAAAAAGTAAAAATTGGTCTATGTAGATGGTTTCTATCACTTATTTACTTTTTGTTTCTTTGACGTATCATCCTGGTTTCTACATATTAATTGTTTTTAGGGACATCTTTTTGCAACATACTTATTTGTCGGACAGAATAACAATTTATCAAACAGACCCTAAAACACATCTCAGAAAGAAATAATCAGTCAAGAACTTGTTTATGTGTAGGGTGGCTCGTGGAGATTCTAAGATAATTGCATACCAACGCACTGGTTAAAACCAGTACAAAAATACTATTGTTAACAAAGTTGATCACTGCATAGACGTGAAGTTCGTCTTCCAATTTGAGGTCACGCCGTTCTTTAGTACAAAAGTTTTTAAAAATCGCGTGACTAAAAGAGAAAAAAAAGAGACAAATGTTTGTCTCGATGCTTCGTTCTCCAAACTCGTCTAAGAGACTTAACTACGGAAAACTTTCTGTTTTATCCACTGGTATACTTTACCTTCAAATTGAAACCACACTGATCTTCTTCATTCATAACATCAATGCACCACGTTGAAATTTCATCTTTCATTTCCTCAATTTCACTCAAACGTTGGTGAACGGCCTTCAAATTGGTACAATCTTCATAGAATTCCTCGATGGTATGACTGACTTCCTGGCAAAGGTCTTGGTAATGTTGACTGTTCATTCCGAATGGCTTTTCACACAATAGCTCAGATTGTAACTCTTCGAGCATTGATTTTTTCTCCTAAAAAGATAAAAGGGGGCTAATAAATAATTATGCCAAAGATCCATCTAAAATGATTGGTAGTGCTTTCTTTCAGAGATGCCTTCTATAAACTATTATATGATACCGTTAAAGATCTCTCAGAGTATTGTACTTTATTTAAAAAAATATATTTGAGTTGATTTTGTAAAAGAGAAGGTTAGAAATGAATAGGGAAGGATAAAAGGGACAATCAGGCTCGCATCTTTCTTTCCAAAGGTGAGATTATTCCAAAATTCGGAAATTTGGAAATTTAGGACATCTCTCTAAATTTATTTTGGAGCTACATACTGTAGCAAAGTTCAAATTAGCATGGTAACGTTAAAGCAAGATAGCGCTGTGAGCCCTAGCTAGTTTAGGGTATGTTCCCTGTGCAAAGGAAAGGTTCACTTCCTCCTCTCCTCCTCCTCCTCCTCGCTAAGCGGGATAAATCGACCCGTTATCGCTACCCCCTAAAATACAGCCAATTAAACGTCCTAGATTTTACATGACAACGATCGCTTAACGTAACCTCGCTAGTATTTTCCATCGCAACTTTGAAAAAAAAGTATAATCATTCAAAAGTTTCTTACGTCCATGGAAGAGACATCATCTGCAACATCTTGCAATGTTTTGCATTTCTTTAAAGCATTGACCAAAGATGACATCTTCAAAACATTTCCAAAACGATTCTTCCTCTCCATAAAGGACCGCCAGGACGACAACAATCCTAAATAGAGCATGAAGTGAGGATAACAACTTTGCCAATATTTAGATATACTTACATACTATACTTAGACTCTGAAATCAATTTTGCTCCTTACGTAGTTTTTTTTATTAATTTTTTATATATATATTTTTTCATTTTAACTAAAACTTGTATATAAAACAATAATATTTATATTAATATTAACCCTTTAACTGCCAATGTCGGCATATGCCGACATGAGCACTTTTGATTTTGTTGCCAATGTCGGCATATGCCGACATGAGAGATCTCAACCTATTTGCCACGGGGTTTTTAAGATGGTTCAACCTATT
>JAUJPO010113879.1:0-21995 GCA_032270745.1 Tiaropsis multicirrata | reverse complement strand
AATTAGTATTTTCTATTATTTGCATTCTTTATAAGATTGAAAGAATAAGGTGGCATTTAGTGTAAGCTATGTCTAGTGATTAAAGTTTGTCATTTTATTGTTTTATTCCTATATCCTAGAATCTTCAAAAAAGCACTGTTGCAAGATTTAAAAAGATGAGTACTACATTTTACATTCGAGTTATTTTAAATAAATATATATTGGTGACCAACAAACCTTTAGCGTAAACTGCAGCAGCATATTTTGCACTGTTCTGGGTGGCTCTTGTAGAAGTTAACATATGTCTGTCCATCACAGTGCTGGGTGGAAGAAAGCAGAGTTTTGTTTGCAATGAAAACGTTTTGCATTTGAAAACTGATACCGGACTTAATTTAATATCTAAAAGTTTAATTGAAATCTTGCAGGTTTATTCAAGGTTTTTCCAGATATTTGTTGTTGTTTAAATTTTGTGTAAAATAAATAGACTATTAAATCCCAACTTGAAAACAATTGAAAAAAAACACTTCCAAAACACGATTAGAACTGATAAGAGAGAACAAAACAAAATGAAAACCTTTGAAAGAAAGCATTTTGGTTAGCTCCTTCTACACCACGGTCAACAGCATGTGCAATTTGTTCTCCTCTTGGAAAACAGTACGTGGAAGCTCCAATATCCATCCCAAGCTCAAGCTCAACCTGAAATAAAATTATTCTCAAATTAAAATCTCCTCAAATTTTTATTAATTTATGTAAGTCATGGCATTCTTTCAAATTTACTTCTTTAAAGAATATGTTTGTTTTGTTTGTGAAGTTACAGACTATAATTAATATGGTACATCTCTGTAGAAAAGGAATTTAAATCAAGCCAACCTTTTGTTGTTTTGGTTTCATACGCGTAGCGAGATGTGGCGTATGATCATAGGAAAAGCTGGATGGTCTGACTGGATACTAAAAAGCAAAAGATAATAGTGTGTGGATATTAAGAAAAAGTGCTAAAAAAAATTATGAGCAACTACATATTATCAGAACAAAACCTTTAAAATTTTGTATAATGCAGGCTAGTTGTGTAAACATTGTGCGCAAAGTGATTTAAAAGCATAAAACTTTGTGCAGTGGTAGTTTAGGGATCGAAGATGAATTTAAATCTTAGACCCAAAAAATAACACCTGTTTGTGTATTTTACAGACCAGCTAAAATTACAATATTGTTTGGTTCAAAGTTATGTTATACACTGTTGGAAAACATTTTTTTAATACTCATTCAGAAAAATATCACAACATTTATCTGATAATCAAGTTATTGGAAACTATTGAGGAAAAACATTAAAAAGATGATTGCCACATATTGATATGTCAGCAAAAAAGTTAAGACTATCAAAACTAAACTTTCTTGGCCTAAGCTGAAGGAGAACGTCCTGTCAGGTACCAATTATCATTGGTTGAATGTTGGATAACCTTAAAAAAGTTAATTTAATGGTATTTACCAGCATGGTTGGGATTTAATATTTTTGCTTGAGAGATTATAGTGTTCGTGGTATGCCCGGATCAACCCCTTTAGCCAAAGGTTTTTAACGCATCACTTTAGGTGATATTTTGTGTAATATATGATTTATGTTCTAATGTTAGCAATCTATTTGATCCTTGAAAGGTTTTCTACTGAATTTCACAAAAATGATTTTCTTAGAGTGATCAATGTTTTTTTTTTGGGCTGAGATTTAAATCCATTTTCGACCCCTAAACTACCACTGTGCAGAGTTTCAAGCTTCTATCATCTCATGCACAATTTTAATGATATGACACAACTAGCCTGCACTAGTAAAAAAGTTTCTTTGCATGTGCACATGCTTTTATTTTCCCCTACTAGATTCTTTTAGTTCTACTAGGTTGTTTTATTCTTTTGATTTCTGATTTTGCCAAAATAATTGAAAGGAAATATCAATTATTTCAAACTAAAAAACTGAAGAAATTTTCAAAATCATGATCCCTCATATATAAGGCACTTCAAAGAAACTAAAAGCAGATAAAAAAAATAAAAATGGTTACAGAAAGTGCGATTTTAGTTAATCATATTAAGATTTTAAAGTAGTTATACCTGAAATAGGAAAAGCTTCTCAGCTAATGCTTTTGCCAGGCAAATGTCAATCTAAAATATAAAATACAATACAAATTGTTCAAATGGATCTTATCTTTTTTTGATAATACAGTATCATCTTGATTTGTAGGCAGACAGAGGTCTTGCAAGGAAATTTAGTGCAAAATATACCTCTAAAACCATTGTTTCAAAAAAGAAAAAACAACAAAACTTATATAAATCAAAAGAAGAGATGTAAAAACTTCCAGATTATAGTATACTTTAAAAGATTTTCTGCCAATTATAATAAAAAAAAATCAATTAAAAAAAATGAGTTTCTTAGTTTTTAGCAACATATAACTCAACAACAGACAACACGTGCTTCATAGACTCACTTTTTAAAAATAAAAACTTTGATAGCGAGAATTTTCTCTGACTATTACCGTAAAAGTGCCTATATCCGTCATGGCTGCCGAATTCCGTCAGCTAGAATAACGAAGCAGCAAAATAAATCAAAACAAACCTTGAATAGATTTCTCAGAAATACAGAACTACAAAAACAGCAACTAAACTCGTTGAAATGATTTCAACAAATCAACGTGCTTTTTATGTTTACGAATTCCGACATCGGAAAAAACTCCCGATTGTGGATACCGATGAATAAAATTAATTATTCAGGAATATTATAAACAATCCACCAAACAGTTGGTCAGTAGTTTTAAGCAATGTGCAAGCAAACGTGTGTTCTCAGGTTTTTATATTGGTTTTGTTGATCAACTTGGATCGTATGATAAGGTTTGTTTATGTTTGACTTTTTAAAATAGAAGACTAGAATATCTGGCTGACGGAATTCGGCAGCCATGACGGATATAAGCACTTTTACGGTATGACGGAGAGTAGAGATAAAAACACACGTTTTTATGTGACACCAGACTGTCCAGTGCTCTTTTTTAGTGTCCAGTGCAAATTTTTCACTTGCAACCAAAGTACATCGGACTTCTGTCCGGCGCACCGGACAAACTGCACCAGAATGTTTGTGCAATTTGATTGGTTTAATTTCTCAATGAGATAATTAATTAGTCTATAAGGTGGAGTGCAGACTAGACTGTATTAGTACAGACTAGACCATAGGGTATAAAAGAAGGCTAAGAGCTCATTTGAAAGTTCTCCTTCATGAAGTGAGGATATGGCAAATAAAATTGAATGCTATTTTTTATGAAGTTGCTTCAACTGATTGGTAAATGAAAACAGATGGCATTACATTGCTTCAATCGAACGTTGATTGATGCAATTCTGTCACCTAAAAGCTAACTGCTAAAATTTGAAGCAAAAAGCATAACGTAATAGTTCCCCAGGATTCTTGGGGAACTCACACAGCCAGTTCCAGGGTTATATCTCAAGCCATATCAAAAACGTTAAAAGACGCGCAATGATCCATGGGAACGAGGTTCGTATTACGCAGGAATTTGTTTTCGCAGATGAGCCAATTTATTTTTGCGGATGGCCTCTTTCCAGGTTTTCACGGGGATTTATTTTCGTTGATCGGGTCAAAATCTGCAAAATTTAATCCCCTTGAAAATTTATTTATTTAAAAATTTGGCAAAATGGTGTCTGTTCTGATATTTCATGTTTGACTAGAGGATCCCAAGTAGCCCCTGTTGGCGGTAATCTTGAAACTGATCAAAAACATAACCCACACTATTACATCAGAATTAGAAAGTGGGCATGAAACCTTTAGTGTTATTCTCATTCTCAATCTGTTATATTCATTCTCATTCTCATTCCAGATGTGGCTATGGAAACTATATCCCCTGACCACCAGGTAATCGTTAGTACCCCTCCACCACTAGCCGCACCATTCAATCTATCCATCAATTCTACTACTCACCAACATATTTTGCCACCCATCAAAAGTCTACCCTCTTGGAGTCGGACTCGATTCAGTTTACCCAAGCCAGGTGATCCTGTTGTTTCCAAAAACATTTTGAAATCTACTGCAAGAAGAGTTGTCCCTATTACCAAAACATCAGTTCTGTCAGAACAGTGTACTCAAACGTCAGCACAGTCTTCCCGTCAATCATCTAGCTCTTCTTTGTCTTTATGTAAAAAGACACCACCACGTACGTCTGGGAGCAATAGGACAACAGACTTGAAATCGCTGTATGAAAAGAAAATCGTTTTCCTTCAATCTTCACATGGTGAAGTGTTAGGACATTTGCAAGAGGAAGTTGAACAACTGAAACTAGAAAATAAAGGTTTGTTGTTAGTTTCAGCATTTTTTCAAAAAAATGTTTATTCACCCAAAAGAAATCTTGCAAAAGTAGTTTTTGCTATTTTAAAAATTGTTTACTTTGATTCACATTAAATCTTTAACAGAACCCTCTGATAAATTAAAAGAAACTTAAAATTGATACTGCATAAAAACCTGTTTTTTTAATAACGTTACTTTATCAAAAAGGTTATTGAAAAGGGGTTGCTGTTTGATCATTTTGTATGTCTTAATTTTCTTCTTGATTTTCGACTGATGATCTTGTGTGAAACTATAGTAGTATAATAGTATCATATAAAATGATTAATATCTTGTTTTTAAAAATTCTTCCCTTTCAGGTTTACAATTCAACCTTGTAATGACAAAAGGTGATTTGGACAAATTTAGCAAATCTCTTTCAAATAGTCAAAGAACAGATGGTAATAACTATTTTCCAGTTACTTTATTACAAGTAACAAGTATTTTCGTTTTTGCTTACCTTTTATGACGCGTTCTATATGAACATTGATTTTTTTTCTATGAAGAATTTCATTTGGCAGTTAGACAAAAAAAAGCTTGATTTGAAACTATCTAAAATTTTGGCAGGCAAAACCGCCAGGACCGCCAAATTTAGTACCCACCCAATATTTCTACTTTTAAAGGAAATGTAAGGGCAGTCGTTGGTAACTACATTTGAAATCTTAGTCTAATAAAGTCAATACCATAATTTGTGTGTCCCTTTCATGTTGAAACGAAAGTCTTTACAGCAAACTTATTCTGACGTCATAAACCGCATAAATTACGGTTGCTAGGAGATGAAAACAGCGTAAAATTGCGTGGTGTGCTTCTGCAGGTGTCCGCTTTATCTCGTTAGTACAGCTTTATCTCGCTAGTCCTGTGAGTTTGGGTAAATGAGATATACTTTCACTTTTAACAAAATTTTGAAATAGTAGTGTTTTGAGAGTACGTTTTGCAGTTTTTTAAAAGTAAAAAAAAGAACAGATTCTAAATATCAATGGAAGTTTATGAATAATACTCTGACGGTGATAATGAGCTTTGAACTTGCTTGTTTTATTTATAGAGTTTTTTTAATGACTAATAGGTGATAGCAGTGAGCTGAGGTTGTTGCGCCAAGTTCAATCTTTGGAGAAAGAACTGATCAATGTAAAGACAGAATTGAGTTTGGCAAAAGATCACAACAAAGAACTAATAGAAATAGTTCAACAAAGTCAAAATAAAGAAATAAGGTAAACTAAGTTTTACTGTTTAATTTTAACTTTGTTAACTGAAGATGGTATTTTAATATCGAAATATTATTCACATTTTTTAATGATAAAATCAAATGCATTGTTGGTTGCGAAACCTGTGGAATTATAAAACCTATATATACTTTTTTATGGTCCATATCTTGAGGTTTGGGTTCCATAAATTTAGTAACCCCCGTTGGGTCCCCATCTTGTGATTCAATTAATATATATTTTTTCACTTCAGGCCAAAATCTTCAATCAAATTGACCTCCAAAAAGTCATTGAAAAAAAGTGCAACCACATCGCGTGTACCGAACCAATATAAAAAGATATCACCACGTGGTAGTTACCAGGCCTTTGAATGCGATACCAATGAAAACGAGGTAATTTTTAAAAGTTTTTTTTTTCAAAAAAAGGTTGTCAGTAAAAAATTGCTTCCATGTAGAAACCAGAACAGTACGTGCCATCATTCTGGTTTCTACAATATTGACTGTTTTTAGTGACAATCTTTTCTCAATAGACTTTAATAAGTATGATTTTTCTTCCGTAAAGGCAGATTCGTGTAAAATTGCATATAAATAAACTTTGATGGGCTGAGACATGAACACGTGATTATATTATTTTTAAAATGTCCAGAGTATTACGCAATGATATAATCACGTTTGTACGTCTCCGCCAATCAGAGTTTATTTATATGCAATTTTCGTGACTTTTTTACACGACTCTGCTAATAGGAAACCCGTGTATTAAACTTGAAACCCTTTTTTCTGTACGGTTTTCAAAAACCACTATCTTTCCCAATCTCCGTCTTCCATTTATTTCTTAAATATTATTAAAATCGTATTTGAATTTGATCATTTTTTTTCTACACGCAGCGTGTTCTTACCGAAAGGTCCTGTCAAATTGAAAGTTTCACTCTACCAAATATCCATAATCGTCGGAAAATGTAAGCTTCCTTTGTTTTATTGATTTCTGAACAAATTTTATCTGATTTCTAAGTTGTCTTTTCTTATGTTATTTACGTAACTTAACTTATTTTTTGATCAGTTACTATATTGAAACGCTCTAAAAATATATATATATTCTAACAAGAATTATATCTATCATTCTACCTAATACAGTCCTCTAAATCTAGACCAGGACATGACATGGTCCTTCGAGCCGAATTCGAATAAAATGAGGAAATTTCGAAAAATTTGTGTATTTGCGAAGCTTACTCCGAGGAAAAATAAGCTAAGCTACGTAAATAATATAAGACACGTGATCCAAAAATGGGATTCCCGCACACCAGTCAACTTCTAGTCACTAAACAAAAATTATGGCCCATATATATTATGATGTTATCGAAGTCTCTTCGTAGAATATTTATGTTTTAAGCTTATAAAACATAAGACAAAACCAACATTTTGCCGTTTCGAATGAAATTACGTCATATAAACGATGGTAAAATGGCAAAATTGCACGGCCCAAAACCCAGTCCATTTTAACAATCAGTGAACAACATTTTTCATTTTTCATTCAACTCTATTCTGCAGGTCTGGTCGAAATAACAAGAATAACATAAACAAAAAATCACGTGACAAAGATGAGCCAATCACGTTGCCCGTATTACAACCGTTTCCACATTCCAATAACAATTATTCGTTGAGATGTAAACGAGCCAAAGCAATTCAAATGCAAAACAAACGGTCCCACAAAGACCTTTCATTGTCTCTGTTATCCAAACAAAACTTTATGACCCAATAACGTATTTATCAACCACCCACCAGTCACTCTAATTTAACGTCACAACATTTTTGATTGACGTCACATTTACCACATGTCAAATCTTTTTAAAGTCAAATCTCAATGAAAATATTACAGTATTACTTTTTATGGTTTCGTCCCCAACTTTACTTTCACTTTTAATATTTTTTTACAAAACAAAACGTGTACATATTATTATAATTATAACTAAAATTAGAGAAATGAATTAATTGCAAGAAAAATTAATTTTAGTGATCTGCTATATGGGATATATTTTGTTTCTTATTGTTTGAATTATACCTTTTTGACCTCAATCAGTTTCTTGAAAGACCCTCCAAAATTAAAAAGTATCGACTTTAGCAGCTTTTAGATGATTTGGTTAAAAGGATAAAAGCTATTTTTGATTATCGTTTTTACTCGTTTTTCTGGTATCAAGGTTCGGCTTTGAGGCTTTAAAAAAAAATTATTTTTCTTCCCATTACGAGATATTTCCTATTGATTCAGATTGATTATAAAAAATATATCTCAACTCCAAATAAGTTATAGACAAAGAATTTTAATCAGAACACAAATTCTTGAATGAAATAATGAGCCATTCTCAACACTCGCGTAATTAGTTCTGCAACTTTTAAAATATGAAAACTCAAAAAGGAGTTTATTTTACTTGAATTGTATTGAATATTCATCAAAGTCACTTCTCTATATAGTTTTATTGTATTGTTCAGTTGTTAGAAATCTCTCTAGTGTGAAGCAACCCTTATCATGAATTCTCTGCTATCTTTCAAAATCAATGGTCATTAAATGACGTCATCATTGTAACATTATGGGAATATTTTTGCTTTAGTGTGTTCTCCTTCGTTTCTTGGCGATTACACTCAATTGCGAAACTAACTCTGCTGTCTCTCAAAATTAATGGTCATTAAATGACGTTATCAAAGGTAATTAATGACGTGATCATTGTGGCACCACGGGGATGTTCTTGTGTTTGTGTCTCCTCCTTCGTTTCTTGGCAATCACACTCACTAATTGCGACCTCCTGAAATTGTTGTACGGATCATAAGCTGGCTCTCCCTTATTTGTTTTCTTATCATCTCCACCTTTGATTGATTTGGCACTTTCGGACCCTCCTCCACTGGTCGATTTTGCACTTTCAGACACTCCTCCACTGGTACTCTCAGTGTTCCCAGACGCTCTTCCATGCTTGGATTTTTGTTGCACATCCTCTAGCTCCTCTTTCATTTCGCGTAAAATTTTGACTTGTTTAGTAAAAGCATCAGCTGAAGGTGGTTCTGTCTCTTCTTTCAGTTTCAGACTTTTACTCTCGTTGGACTGTGTATTTGTATATCCGTTTAGTTGCTGATTGACTGATTGACCTGATTTCTGATCAATGGATTGCTTAGCTGGGTTTCTGTCTACATCTGCTGGTTTCTCCAGCTGACTTTCGACTTGTTTCATTGGTTGACCTGATTTTTGATCAGTGGATTGCTTAGCTGGGTTTCCAGCTACATCTGATGGTTTTTCCAGCTGACTTTCGGCTTGTTTCACTGGCGTTTGTTCAGTGGACTGCTTAGCTGAATCTTTAGCCTCATTCTGCATCTGCTTGTCTCCTTCAATAACTGTAGCCTGTTCCTTGCGTTGGTTTTGAAGCTTGATTTGAGCTAACCTGAAACGTTCTTTTTCTCTATCGGCTTCTTCGTCCTTCTTTGTTGATGAATCTGTCGAAACCTCCTTTCCCTTCGTCGCTGTCTCGCTACCTTGTTGTTGCGAGGCGTCAGAAGTTGGTTTTTCGTTTCTTCTTCTGCTACCATCATTTTCCATTTTTTTCGCAAATTCTTCATCAGTTTTCTTGAGATATTCGTTAATTCCTTTAGAAGAAATGTCCTTTTCTTTCTCATCATTATTCTTCAATTTCTTAATCTCTTCTGCTGCAACCTCTTTATTTGTGGTGTCAGCTAACGCATGCGCAGTAGCTTTTTCCTTAATTTTGTCGTCCATATATTGGGTACCACCTTCAGCATACTTTGACAATGTTTTCAACATATTTCCAGTCTTGTTTTTATTTTTCATGTTTTGCAACAACCCTTTATACGCTTTCAACACTTTATATGCTTTAAATAAGGCTTTGGCGTTTTCCTTATTTTTGAGTGCCTTGGCTTGTAACGTTTTGATGTCTTTAATCTTTTGGGCTGTAGCCGATTCCTCTTTATTTGTGTTACTGTTGGCAACGTCATGTTTTGTTTCGCCCACGTGGTGCACAGTGGTCGAATCATTTGACATTCCGGTCTGTAAATTATCAATGACTCCCAACGATTCTCTCAACTCTTTGACAACATGTTTTAAACTTTGGTTCTTTGTTCGATCCTCGCGGAAAGTGATTAAAGGTGGATCCTTTCCTAGTCGGGTTACAAAATTGTCATTTTCTTTAACCTTCGATGATTGGCGGAATCCTTCAATGAAAGCATTTTGATTGGTTAATTCTGTTTGATTTATCATCTGATTGGATAACGTGTTCAATGTCATATTATTTTGATTGGCTAAAACAGCTTGATTCTGAATGGATGTTTTACCAGATACAGCCTTCTCATTGTTCACCATTTTACCTTCTGTCATCTTCGAAGATTCAGTGGTTTTCTGCTTTGCCAGAGCTGACATCGTACTGTACACGTCTTCACCTTCATTCTGATTGGCTAACCCAGAACTCGCTTTCATTTCATTGGTCGCTTTGTCAGATCCTCGGTTCTGATTGGTTGATGAAGGACCATCGACTGCTCCTAATTGGCTGGTTTGTCCTTTACCCACATCAACTAATTCATATGTTTCTTTTGAATCTGTAGCATTTTTAGCAGTTGTTTTTTCATTACTTTTCAACTTATCGTTTTTCAGTTTTTCACGTTCCTTCTTCTTCTGTTTCAAGGCTTTCTCAAATAGTTTCTCCATAGTTGACAAAGGTTTTGTGTTCTCTTTTGTTTTCTCCATACTTTCTTCGACACTTTCTGATTTATTTTTTTCTTTTTGATTATCCCCGTCATTCTTCGCTACCGCTAGTTTTTCTTTGTTATTCTTATCTTCCGTGTCGCCTTCTGTTAACTTCTTATCTCCATCATCCTTCGGATCCTTGCTTTTTGGAGCATCGTCTTTATCTCCATCATCCTTTGGGGCCTTCTTATCTTTCGCATCCTCCTTAAGTTCCGAGCTAGTTGGGTTTTTTTCTTTGTCTTTAGCGATCTTCTTTGCCATTTTTTCTTCGTCAAGTTCATCGGCTTTTTCAATGAGTCTTGTTTGAGAAATTCCCATAGCACCTACTGGCTCTTTGAAGTCGTTCCTTGACTCCACTGAAGCCCCATTAGGCTGTAAGTCAGCTGCATCTAAAGATTCTTTTGGCTCAGTCTTTGGTGACATGGGTCCGTTTATCTGAAAGTCATTATAACTCTGGTCCAACTTATTTTCGGTTTCCTTACTTTTCATATTGGAATCTTCCATTTGGTTTTCTTCTTTTTGGCTCGTGTTGCTTTTCCCTGCATCTTTGTCTTTCTGTGGTAACTTTTCTTCTTTCTCTTCCTTTTCTTTTTTTCTGTCTGCAGGTTGCGAATCAGAAGATTTCGGTGATTGCATGGGTGGTCCATTTGATTGATAGTCATTATACTTTTGATCTGAGCTCGCATCATCATCTGCATCTGTCATTTTTATTTTGGACTCCTTCGACTGGTTATTTTTGTTTTGCTCTTTCGAATCTTCTTGGACCTGCTTCTGTTGTTGTCTATCCTCTGCGTCATCCTTGAGCATCTTCTCCTCATTTTCACCTTGTTCGTTTTGTATATTCTTATCGACATCTTTTGGAAGTTTCTTAAGTTCCTCCTTCTCGTCTTTTTGTGTGTGCGTTCCCTCTTCTTCTTTGCGTACGTTTTCTTCTTTTTGTTTTTCTTTTTCGCCCCTTTGTAATTTGTCTTCATGCCTTTCTTCTTCGTCTTTTAGTATCTTCTCTGCTTTGTTTTTCTCTCCGTCTGTTGATCCCAATTCAACTCTTTCTTCTTTACCCTCCTTCATTATTTTATTCTCATCTTCTTCTTTTGTTTTCGAATCCTTCTTAGAATCTGAATCTTCATCCTTCGTCTTAGCCAAAGATTTGAGTTCATCAGTAACTTCTTTGTCTTTAATTTGTATTTTATCTTCTTTCAGCTGCTCTTCTTCGTTTTTCTCTTTATTGTCTTTTCCATCACTGACTTTTGTTGATCCTGATTCTGTATCGTTGGAAATATTTTTCCCTTTATCTTCTTTTCCCTTGTCTGCTTTACCTTTCGTATTATTGTTAATAGCATTCTGGAACGAATTATTTTTGGGTGCTAAATCAAATCCCATTGAATTTCCACCAACCAATTGAACATTAGGAACTCTGCTATTTGCCTCTTTCAATTTCTTTTTCTTTAGTTCTTCATCGTCATCTTTTTCGTCTTCCTTCTGACTCTTACTTTCACTTTCGTTTTGATTCGTCTTACCCTCCTTTTTGACATTCTCTTTTCCGGTACTTTCACTTTCGTTTTCTTTCGAAGGCTGCTCATCTTCGGGATCACCATTCTTCGATATGTTTTTTTCCTGTTTCTTCGGCCCAGATTTGTTATCCTCTTTTTCGATGAGATCATTCTCCTCATCCTTTGGTTTAGAATCTGAATCTGAATCTTTATCCTTGGTCTTGGCCAAAGATTTGAGTTCATCACTTTCTTCTTGGTCTTTTTGTTTCTTAATATCTTCTTCTTTTTGCTGTTGTTCTTTGTTTTCCTCCTCTTTTTTTGTTTTCGAATCCTTCTTAAAATCTGAATCTTCATCCTTGGTCTTGGCCAAAGATTTGAGTTCATCACTTTCTTCTTGGTCTTTTAGTTTCTTAATATCTTCTTCTTTTTGCTGTTGTTCTTTGTTTTTCTCCTCTTTTTTTGTTTTCGAATCCTTCTTAGAATCTGAATCTTCATTCTTGGTCTTAGCCAAAGATTTGAGTTCATCACTTTCTTCTTTGTTGTCTTTATCAAGGTTCTTTTGTTGAATTGCAGCATTCCCGTTTTCTGCTTTTGCATGTTCTACAGCATTCAATTTATCTTCATTGGAATTCATACTGCTTTTACCACCATCTCCAGAAGAAGATTTCTGGTGGTATCTGGTGATATCACTATCTTCTTCGTTCATGATTTTCGAACTTTTTGATTTGAATGAGGATTCTGGATAAATGGAGTCATCAGTTTCGACGTCCGCAGTTTCATTTAGATTTGGTTCGATACTGGTGGTGTCAGACCTTTCATAAGGAGAAGGAGTATTTTTCGAATCTGTTGTGCTCGTTAAATCAATCATGTTATAGAGCTCACTCTCAGCGCTGGCATGGTCTGGTTGAGTTGTTGAATTCTTTGCGTAATTAACAACTTCTTCAGAACCAGAGGGATTCTTGAGAGATCCAGCTTTGAATACAGATTTTACATCTTCATCCTGGCTTGTGTTTCTTGATACAAACCCACTCCTTGGAGCTGCATCTCTGGCGAACGGCTCCACGTCATACGTAGTATTCATTTTTCCAACAAACCCTACTTCTCCATCACCATCAGCTATCAATGCACTCTTGTCTCTTCTCAAATCCTCAATGGCTGTTCGATTTGCTCGATTAAGTTGCTCTTCAAGAATCTCCTTATCTTTGGCAAAGATATCATCAGCAGTTGTGGTAATCACTTTATACTTCTTTTTCAGCTTCTCCTCTTTAGTGACATCGTCATTATCCAGTTTGTTCAGGACATTGTCCACAGCTGAAGAATCGTTTAGAATGTGATTCAATTTCCGAGTCAAAACCACATTCTGTTTCTTGTATTTGTTAAACAGCATTGAATCAACTTTCCTTTCTTCGTCTACCGTGCGATTCTTTTTGTCCACAAAATTCTCTTTCAGTAGTCTCTTAGCTTTTTCCATTTTAGCAATCAGCTCCTTTTCCAGTTGTTCAGGGTTTTTGAACGCTGAACGTGTCTGAGCTTTCGTGGTCTGTGAGATTTGGCTTCGAATCTTATTCTGGTCGTATACGGGTGTCACTTGCTTCTTGTACATCTGCGCAGACGGATAATAATCTTCACCCGTTACTTTAAAGTCTCGTTTAAACCAACTCATCGTTGGTCTGGAAAATACACCTTGGTCATCATAGCTGGTCCGGATTTTGTTCCGTCGTTCAAGAACATGACCAGGTGTCTTTTGATGTTGAGAATTGATTCTTTGTTTTTCTTGAAGCAGCGATTCTAAAGTTGCAACTGCATTTTTGACCTCACTATCTGCCACTTTTGAACGTTTTTTGCTCTTCAGGTGTCGAATTTTGCTTCTTCTTCTCTTCGTTCTTCGTTGGTGAACAGAATTTCTTTTACCATTTTTCCGTCGGCGGACTTTGCTTCTCTTGTGTTTTAAAAATTTGCTTAAAAATCCATTCAAAGTCTTATTTTCTCTTCTGGTCTGTAAAATATCACTTCGCTTGTGTTTCTTTGTTTGTTGGCCGTGATGTTTAATTTGAGCTGGCACCCATGCTACAATGGTACGCTTCTTAGCTTGTTTCTGCGAAGTTTTGTGCTCCTCCGTAGAGCCTTTGTTGTTTAGATCCTTTACTCCTTCAGTGAAGTTTTGAGCACTGGCAATGTGAATAGGTGAAGCAAATTGGTCATTGGTTGCATTAGCTGTTGCTTGGTTGGTGACCGATCCATAGGCCTGTCAACGGAAGAAAAAGAAATGTTTTAATTTGATTTTAAGAAATTTTCGTGGAATTTAATTTCGCAAAATTTAGGTGTAATTTGCGAAAATGAATTCTGCAAAACACGGAAAAATAAATTCCGGAAATATTTACCCCCTAAAATTGACCTTTTTTGGGCAAAATTAGCTCCATAAATCGCGAAATTGAATTCTGTGAAATTTCCTATTTTGAAACTTTAAATCGCGAGATAAAATTTCGCGAAATTTTCTTCTCATAAATTTTTTTTCCGTTAAGGTAAAAATAGCACACTTAATTCATCGCCTAATTAATGACTGTAACAACCTGCAATTTTGTTGAGTTTTGAACCTGTAAGTCTCATACAACTCTGATACACGTGCTCTCAATCAACTGGTACGCTGGCACACACCTCTCGCGTAAACGGTGCTCAACACACTCTTACACACAACTGGTATATTGACGTCAATTATTTAACAATTTTGGCAATTTTGACAGATTTAAAAAAAAAGCTCATAACTTTTAAACAACTTTTATGTCCTGGTCTTAAAACGTTCAGAGATTTCAAGTTTAACAGTACAAAATTTGAGCTCTTTAGCGTAAAATGAGAACGTTACGTCAAAATTCATGCCGACGTTTGACCCCCATTGTTAATAACACCCCTGCCTCTGTGACCCACTGAGATCCACCCCACTGGTCACCCCACTGGAGAAATTGCTAAAAAAAGGCCAGTTCTTTCGCCCCAGTGGAGAAAATGGTCACCCCAGTAGAAAATCGGATATTCTCTCTCACCCCAGTTGAAAAACAAAGAATTACAAAGACCCACCCCACTGAAAATATGATGAAACAACAATAGATTTTTACGACCCCATTGAAAAACATTACCATTTCACCCAACCCAGTGGGATTGAAAGATTTAGTTTTCACCCCATTGAGCTTCTATTATCCACTGGGGTACAGAGACAGGGGTGTCTTTTGAACAGAAAACATTTTTGGATATATAGTGATTATTTATTAGAATACACTTATAGAGAAGTCAAGTCTAGCATTACATTTTTCCTCTAAACTGATTATAATCAATTTTTAGGCTGAAAGCTTAACATTTTCCTCAAGGGTTGGTTATAAATAAATTTGATGTAGATTTATGCCTAAACCGCAAAATTAAGTTCCAGTAAAAAGGACTTTTCTGAAATCAAAAGGCTTTGAATGTTAGATTTTGGCTTTTGTTTTTAAGCCCTATGTTTGCATGGTTTGTTTAAAAAGATTATTTAAGTCGATTCAAAGTAGCATTTCTACAAAACAGTAAGTTTCATTAAAAAAAACATTTTAGTGTACCAAGTTACATCACTATCGTTTTGCATCCAATATAGAGCGGTCTTCCAAAAACGTTCAAGTACCTTAACTTTCTTCGTGTGATTCCTATTTCTTAGAAGCTTTTCTTGTCTTTTAGTATGTACTTAAGTTTCGATTCTTTTTCAAATATTTAACCGCGACTTTCACATGAAATCGAAAAAATCCCCTTGTATGTAAAACCAAAATTATTTCAAACGAAAAAAATATTACATTTAAGGCCAACCCTAAAAAATTCTTCGTTTCCGCGTTACCGGGTGACGAAAAAAAACTCATGCGGGAGGCCGGAAAAAAAGTTTTTTTGATGTTTTTTTGTTCTAGGATGTGATGGTGTTTAATGGTAGTGCCAAAGTGTTTAAGTTCAAAAACAATAATTTTCTTTGTTGTTAGAGATGTTCGTTCTTTTGCTATTTTAACATCATTTCAGAAATTCTCGCACCCATTCTAAAGTTCATTAATCTTTTGCGGCCGGGTGACCTAAAAAAGTTTCTCACCCGGCCGGTAACGCGGAAACGAACTTTTTTTTAGGGCTGACCTAAGTTAAAATCTATCTGCTATCTCAGTACTCTATTTCTTTACCTATCAAAAACCAAAATTATTTCAAAAATCATATACTATTTATTGTATCCAATTTTCTCGGTTTATTTATCGTTTGGTCGACCTCAATTCTCTTCAAATATTTACTCATCACTTATTTACTTAGACATTTTATAGTATAATGGGAATTTTTAAACGAACTATTCCTCTTTATATATATGATGACCTGAAAAATGTCATCTAAAACAGTCCATATCAGATCATTCAAATCACTCGATCATAAAAAAATGTTGGTTGTGGACGACTTATTTGAGTCGTTTGAGTGAATTTGGACTCTGCGGTGATTATTTGCTAAGTTATAAAAGAGTGCTACTGCTATTTGATTCTTAGAAGTCGATACACCGTTTCAATTTTACATGGAACAGCGACCTGAGGAATCGCCTCAAAGGTTAGCTATAATAAAGAGACCATGACATTTTTTTCGAGTTATATGGAGATCATCAAATTATTGATTGTGTGTAGTTTGTGAGAGTGTCGACTGTCTAAGTTTGTTGGTGTAGTGAAGGAATATTTCGACGTTGGAAAATTAATTGTTCATGACATGGTCCCTGTTCACGGGAGGGCCAGGGGGAAGGGGCATGACCCCCTAATTTTTTTGTTTGCAAATTACTGTTTTTTTAGTTGAGTTGAGTATAATTCTATTAGATCTCTATCAGAAAATGTAGGCTAAAATGGCAGTTTTTCTCGCCCCTTATAAGGGCCGAAATTTTTCAACTTTAAATTTTGGACTCCTCACTTTAAATACCAAGCCCAAGTTCAAGCCCAAGCATGTACGTTTCATATTCCACAAATGATATATTTAACATACTCGACCTGTGCTGGATTTCCTAATATTAATGGTGGTTTATTCCTCGTAACGCCCCCAGACTCGTAACGCCCCTTTCGCCCCTCGTAACGCCCCCAGACTCTTAAACTAATCACTTTTCTAACATTTTTAACCCAAATTTTCATTTTAAGTGCTCAATGGATGAGTTAGAAAGACCAGGAGATATCTCACCGCCCAAAACATTTAAAACCACCCATACCACCATGGGAAGCCGCCCACCTGTTGCAATGGATAATAGCGATGATATGGATGAAGTCGATCAAGTTTCAAAACCCCCTTCTCAAGGTATGTATGATGCTTCGTTAGTTTTTTGTTTGTGTTCACTGAAAAAAATAGTTCTACTGACGTTTTTGCGTCCCTCCTCCGTCGGACACCAGAAAGTGTATAGAAGTCAAATTTGGTGTAATTTGTGTTAAATTTAGACTTGTTGACATCTTATTTTGAAAATGATGAAATTCTCGAAACGATTGAAAGCTCTGCAATCTTCAAAAAGACGTTTAAGTTACTTGATAAAAGCTCATAACACTTTTAGACTTGAAATGTGTCATTAAGTGTCAATTATCTTTAAAATACACCTAAGCCGTCCGCAATTATATTGTTAACGTCGTCAAAGATGGTTTTGGTCTATGACTTTGTGTGGTAGTGGTACATTATCAAGAGCGGCCGCCTTTACTTTTCAATTGTGTTTTGACTGGTCTAGCTTCCTGCTGGGATATCAGATATACAGTCGAAGCTCCAATTAGCGGACACCCACCACAAAAAGCGAACAGCTTTTATTAGCGGACAGATTGTTCTCCCCGAATTTAGAGCTTATATTACCAAACGTTCCAAAAGGCGGATATCTTCAATTAGCGGACACCAAGTCGAATTCCCGATGGTGTCCGCTAATTAGAGCTTCGACTGTAAAGGAAGTAGTGAAATACCTAGTGAAACATTTTTTATCCCTATTTTATCCTTACTTAGGCGTTGAAATTGGATCAACTGAACGCCCTTCCGTGAACACTTTCGCCCCTGGTCAACAACAACCGCCCGAACTTGAACGTAAAGAATCCGAAATCTTACCGAGTATTCGGATGGAAGAAACACCGCCCATTTTCCCGACCAAGAAACCGCCCAAACAAGAAGAGGAAATGTTGACAACCATTGATACTCCTTATGATAGTGATAAATTTGTTTTGGAAGAAATCTGCCCTGAAAATCGCCAGGCGCTGATGCTACAGATGCACCACCCGGGAGCCAAACAGACCAATTAGTCCAGCATCGATCGGAACGTAAGAATAGAGAAGGGATAACCATCAAACATACTACTTATCATCCAAAACCCTTGGATAAATCTTCTAAAATGAGTGCATGATCACGCATCAAATATTTATTCAGACAGCTAATACAAAATGGATTGTTTTCCGCGCGGTAAATTAACATTGATCAACGTCAAATATTTCACAATTGCGTCAGGAAAGGGTGGCTACCCAAGCGAAGGGAAGAACAGAGACGCAGATGGCTTAACAGATTTGTTTCTTGATATTGTTCGTGGTGGATCGATTCGATAATCCATCCAAGAGGGAGATTGAAGCTATCGTTAAAGCAGCTGCAAATGAAGATTATTCAAACAAAGCTTGCTGCGGATGCGCTATTTTGAGTCACGGTGAAGAAGGCATAATATACGGTAACGACGATTTCGTTAAGATTTGTGACATCACCAAAATGTTTCGCGCACGTGGCTTAGCTGATAAACCAAAATTCTTCTTGTTCCAAGCATGTTGACACCAAAACAGACAATAAGAGACAGATTGCTTCTCTCATCACACAAATGAGAACTTTTTCTTGTTTCCTCCCCATGGCCCTCTGAAACACAATCAGTGATTCATTTTTTCTACAGTCAACAGTAGGAAGAGAATTCTTGTGTTTTAGTGTAAATCGAGTTTGGTTTATATGGAGCCATATAGTATAAGTATATGCGCGTTAATCGATTTGCATTTGAGATTTTTTTGTGTGTATAGGTTAGTAACTTAAAGTCCATTGTGTCTTTTTTAAAATGGGAAGTTATCTTTTCTTATCGCCTTAATAATATTGGCTGTGAAAGTCAAATTTAATGTTTTTTTTCGCTAATTTACGTTTAACTCCATGTCTCAAAAAGAAGACTTTAAAAAAGAAATGAGGCAACGTATTTTTCTTTTAATATCTTGGGAACATGACCTTCTAAAAAGTTTCCCAAAAATCTTCGGCTTAGGGGACTTGGGACTCTTAGAAGCTGACTTTGTCTGTTTTTTTTGTAAAATTTTGTATCTAAATCATTTTCTCTCAGTTTCTCAAAAATTGCCAAAATGAGGCTGATCAGATGTAGGATTTCATAGGCTCTCTGAAAATATATATTTTTAATACTTAAATGTTACGTCATGATGAGTTATCGATGAAAATATCAAACGCTTCAAAAATCGATTCCAAAGGTGATGACATACCTTAAAAACCTTAACAATGTTATATACTTTTTTGTGGACAATCTGTTGAGGTCTGGAAAACTCAATTTAAAATTTTGAGTTAACCATTACGACATCATTTTCGAGTTAATAACTCGATTTTAAATTTGCTTTTTCACTCGACTTAATAAGAGCTCGAATTTAAAAAAAGTGCAAAAACCATTTCGAGTTATTAACTCGAAATTTTAACTCGAGTATTCCGCCCGGACAGCAATGAAAAAAAAAATTATGACTTGAGTTTAACATCAGAATTAACCTTTTGAAGATGTTTCAATATAATCGTATTATTCAGTTACAGTGTATTTCTCGACCATATTTTCCCCAGTTGGAGCAAAGAATTTCTAAATCTTCTCAAATTTCCTACCCTTCTTACATTGCACCTGGTTTTTGTCAGAACCTTGGACGTTGAAAAAATGTTGGAAAAAGTGGTCCAAAAAATAGTCTACCTCTAGTCGGTTGAGTTTCTTCATGATTGATCATGGGCTTCATGTTTTCTTGATTTTCATGATTGATATGTTGTTGTTGAGGCTGTGGTTTCGGCATGCTACCATTTTGATTATGGTTGTTGTCATGGTTAACTACAACACCTCCTTTGCTTGTACACGAACCCATTATGCGGAACTGCTGTATTTTTTAGGCTGAAAAATAAAGAAAGATACCCTAGTCTGGAGCCATACTAAATTTTCCCCATTTCATAAACCTCATGAGAAAAAGATTATTATGGTAACATTGCGCACAGTGTTTCTTGAATTCCCAACCAGAAATGAGAGTTGAGAAATTAAACCAATCAAATTGCACGAATTTCAACTCGCACATAAAAACAATAGGCGATTTCAACTAATCAGAGCATTACTTCAAGATCTTGAAGAAAGATCAAGCCTATGAGACCCGTCTACTTCCAAATGAGTTTAAGATTTGAAGTAATAGATATCCCTGTCTCAATGCGATCCGTAAAATAACCCAGTGTGAATATCAAATCGGATGTTTTCCCCTTAAGAGAACATTCTAAGAACATTCTTTAAACCTACTGAGGGAGATTTCTTAAGAAAATATATAGTTTGAAAACGCCTAAAACAGCTTATTCTCAGTAAAATTAAGAACATGTTAAGAAGATTCTAAGGCTCAATTGCAGAAACATTTCATTCGATGACAATTCAATGGAGATCAAAATTTCTATGTTCTTTTTATTAATGGCCTTTTTTATTAAAGGCTAGACAATATTCAGAAAAGTTAAGAACATCTGAGATTTATAACAGAACCTTCATTATTCCAAATAATCTTGAAAATCTAAAGAATTTTTCGATGCCATGTAGATATTTGATTTCAACAGAAAAACCCTTGTGTTTTTATTATCACAGTTGAACTCGTGTAATTCAAACTCCTCCATATTATAAATCAAACAAAATTTTCGGTCCCGTTCTCTTTCATTGATCCGTATTCGAAAGAAATTCGAATAATTATGTAAAGTTGGACGAATTTTAGATCTCCATGAAAGTTCAAATTGCACGAGTTCAACTTTAAAATAATTTTCTAGAAAACATCATACCAGGACTTAATAACCACCAGACCTGAGGTAATCAAGCCAGATATTGTAGCGCTGTGATACTGTGTACAGGTAAAAGAGTTTAACTCATGTAATTTGAATTCGAACAAAATCTTTGGTCCCGTCCACTATCATCAAACTCCTATAATTCGTAATTGTTCTGGTTCACTGGGAATTCGAATTATACGAGTTTAGCTGTATACCGTTCTCGGTGCTTTCATGATTCTTTTTATATCAGTGATTTTTAAGTTAGAGCAGATTAACTATTTCATTAACTATGACGCATCATATTTTACCAAGTGTAGATCATCTAGGATCAAGATATCGCAATGAAACATAAAATTTGGTTTCAACATCACAAAACAGGAAAAAAATAAGAAAAAAGATGTCTCCATAGAAACATAGCAACAAGCTACCATCTTATCCCTTAAAGTTTTGACTGAATTTGTGAAAGGTATTCATTCACAAAGATTTCTTTCTACTTTTAAAATTTTATACAAAAAACAGTCGGTAATAGTCTGTCGGAAATCCGTTAAATAAAAAAAACTGCCATATTGTTTGCTTGGTAACCCATAGTAACATGACTTTTTGAACTTGAAATTTGTTTGTAAATTTTTTTTAATATTTAAAGGGTATTCTTCAAATTGCAAATATATAAAATATATTAAACATCCATTCTCCCTAAGAACGCCAATTTATTTGTAATTTTACTATTTTTCAAACAATTCTTTCGCATTCAATGAGTTTATCTGACTTTCTCTCAACTGCACGCTTTTTTTATAAAAATAGTTCCTATAAGAATATCAGGGTGAGATTTTGAGTTTAGGACAATAGGTCTGTTGTTTCGAACAATAGAAAAATAAGAATAATGCTCACCCTCAACGAAAAAAACACTATGCTTATAAAAAAGCGTGTATTCGATCTTGTCACAAAGATCTGCCTCTTTTCATAATTGCTATGGTGATGAAGATCACAAGATACCCAGCAGGCACAACGTCATCCCAACATTCTTCCGACGTTGAAATAACGTTCTGACGTTGAAATAACGTTGTTTGAACGTCAAAACAACGCTCTGTGCCTGTTGGATGTCCGTCTACACGTTTTCTTTATTTTAAGAACATTAAAGTTCGAAGAAGCCTTCTAATGTTCTTAGCTTTTTTGGTTTCAAGCCTTAAAATGTTCTTAAAATGTTCTTAATTAAGT
>JAUJPO010113768.1:0-21998 GCA_032270745.1 Tiaropsis multicirrata | reverse complement strand
CGGACCGGCTTCTGCCCTTTTTGAAATCGAACGTTTCTAAACGTTAAAATTCGACAATCGAACGTTTTCAAACTTTCGAATACAAATTCAATTTTAAACAAAAACAACTTCAATTTTGAATATTGCTGACTCAGTATTCCCTTTTACATATAATCGGCTAGAACCTTTAAAGACCCATGAAAAGTCTTTGTAAGTACACAGTTCACAGATTGTTTCGCTGATTTCAAAAAAAACGTTGCAGTGTTTTCCGACTTTTGCCTGCAGTTGTTTGAGAGTCGGCCGACAGTTGGCCAATGTAAACCAACCTTTATAAAAAGACAAAAGAGCAAAAGATTTACTAAAATTCCATTTTTTTTTCAGTAAGCATTCATGACCTAATCGAGTTTTATCCACGGGAAGATCCCATTCTCGTACACGAAGACTCGGCAAAAACAGTAGAGTGCAATTCTGCCGGTCAGGTTGGAACCAAACCAACGGACGTGATTTTGAGCTGGCACCGTCTAGTCAATGGTCAGGAAGTGAAAGTAGAAGGAGATGACAAAATTCTACATCGCGACGAGGTGATCAGTGGCAATACTATCGATTATGTGGACTTAATGTTTTCAAAGTTCTCCAAGGCTGACGAAGGTGTTTACACGTGCAAGCGGAAATTAGGTGGACACATTAAACAGAAAAATGTGACCGTAAAGTTGATCAGTAAGTGGAAAATAATTTCTTTGACTTGCTTTTACTACCTTAAGGGTACAAATTTTTGCAGGAATTTTATTTTGCGGATCTTGGGCTTACTCTTTTGTTATAAAACAATAGAAACCGCAAAAGTTAGTTCCCGCAAAAATTGTTACCCTTATAACTACAATATGTTATTGTCAAATTCTAAAGGCCGTTCTTCATTCCTCGACTGTAGTGCTCGCCGTTTCTTTAATGGAGCTGTTACGCTATTGGGCAAAGAAAAATAAATCAATTTAATTGGTTTAATCTGACATCATTTTCGTAATCTTTACTACTGGGCAAAAAATTTTAAGCGAGTGGCGTGCTCGTAACAAGAAGACCGGCGTTAACACGAGAAGTGAAATAAAGTGTCTAACTTACGCTCATCCAATGCTCAGTATGACTTTGAAGTTTAAGGCGATTATTTTTCGCGATTTTCGCGGAATTAAATTTTCGCGAAGTTTTAAATTTCATGTATTTTGCCCAAATCCCCTAGGAATTTAGAATTTAGGTGAAAAACAGACGAATTCGCAAATTAATTCCTCTTGATTGGCGGAAATAAGTTCCCTCGAAAAGTAATCCTCTTAAGATACCAGTTTTGTAATCAAGAATCATTTTTTCCTTATCTCAGCACCATTCAAACCCAAAGTATCACTCATACAACTTCCAAGCGGTAAATTTTCCAGGCCGACCGGCTCTCGTGTAGTTGTCTTGTGTGAATTGATTGGATCGCCGCCTCCTTCTAAGAAGTGGATGAAAGGCGACGCCGTTGTGGAGGAGTGTACTGACTCCACCAATGAATGCAGATTGGTTATTGGAGCAGCAGAACACGCCAAACACAGTGGTGATTATCATTGTGTTGGTGAAAACAAAGTTGGCGAGACGAAGGTCAAATTAACATTGGAAATTACAGGTGTGAAAGAAAGTTCTTTTGTTTTATTGAATTTTTACATATTTGTCTCAATGCTGTTTTTTTGGGAAGCAGGTTACTGTTCTCGTCATACTCATAATTTATCTTCTTCTAAAAAATACTTTTAACTAAAAGGTAGCCTTCTGCCCCGTCTGCCCTTCTACTACTGTGGTTTTGGACCTACCTGGAGCTCCTATAAATTGACCTGTGTCCGTTTGTCAGTCTGTTCAGCGTTTTCTCGAGATCTAGTCATAGGATTGTCCTGATTTTTGGACAGTGTTTTCATTCTTGGAGAGTGATATTTTTTGCCTTGGGAGACTGGGTCTCTATTCCAAAATGGGCCAAAAATCTCTCTTTGAAATCGTCAAACAAAACGTTAACCATTATTAATATGACACTATGTTGGTTCTGTCTCTTCTTTCTAAAACAGAGAAAATAAAGCTGTCCAAACCGACCACAACGATCACAGCAATCTACAAAGACGATAAAGAGTTGGTGTGTAATGTTGCGAAAGGCAACCCAACGCCTACCATCAAATGGGAATATCAAATTGACACATGCGAATCTGCAAATGATAATTGCGTGCCACTCGACAATGAATGGGTTCGAGTAAATGAGGTATAAGATTGTTTTTCGAATCATAAATAAAAGTGTTCTCGTTAGAAAAAATATCTTTCTTCTGCTAGTCCTAGAAAGGCATTCCGGGAATGTTATGATATATATGGGAAAAGTACTGTAGACAGGAAAAAATATAAATTCTAGCTAGTGTGGAAAAAAGTGAAAACTAAAAGGTTTTCTTGTATGACCCACTCAATCGTGGTTTTCTTTAGATAAATGAGAAATCTTTTATCTACAGCAACAAAGCAAAGCTTTAGGAGTCGATTGTTTTCATAGAAATTAATTTTATGTTTCTTTTTAATCCATTTTTTTAACATCTTTATTTTTCAGCAAACACCAGATTTGGATACACCAACTATGCAAAGCAAAACGATATCAAAAGCCACACAGAAGAACCATTTTTATCGTTGCATTGCCATCAACAAAGTCAGTAACGACACCTACAACTTCAAACTTATTCGAACAGGTATGTACGTTGCTCTAACGATCATACAACATTGTTTCAACGTCAGAACGTTATTTGGATGTTAAAACAATGTTGGAATAACGTTTAGAGCACAGAGAGAGTTAAATATTTATGTTTAAAAGATTACTTGTAAACCGAATTTTAAAAAGTCAGTAACACCACTCCGTTAACTTAAATCGGGGATTTTGGTGGGAAGATATTTTTTCGCGGAATTTAATTTAACAATTCATATAATATATTATTTCAAACTATCTAATTTTGCCTTTGCATCTTTATAGCGAGATCCGAAGCTCAGTTCGTGTTCCTTGCCGAATCAACAAACATCGACGAAAACGACAAAATCAACATCTCCTGTATCGTTGACATGACCAAATACCGAGAACCGAGAATCTCCAAAATCGGGGATAACCGTTTGTTAACAATCACCCGAAAGTCTGGTGCAAACAACATTGATACATTCACTTACTGGAAACCGATTTCCGAATTAACGGATGCAGGGTCGTACATTTGTCGAGCGGAAAATCAGAGAAGAACGAATATTGTAAATCAGACACTGGAAATTAGTGTTGAACGTATGTTGGTCGATTTCTTTTCTCAAAACCTTAAAATAATTTAATGTTTCATCATAAATTTAACATAGTGAAGGCCAAAAAGAACGAAAAGTCTAGGCAAAATAAAATTGGGCAAAACTCTCAGGAACAATGGGGATTTTATTAAATGAATGAGGCCCTTGTTCTTCGAAACAAACCGTATCTCGGAATTACATTTTATATACCATATTTTATATATCATTCATGTTACTTTAACACTGCCTCTAAACTGTGGCTCTGTGGCCTCTCATGATTCTCTCTCACTAAGAAACAGACAATGATCTATTATTATGCTTATGGTATTCTCTTCTATAGCATTGGTCGACGCCGCAATAACAGATTTTGAAGACATCACTGTATCACAAAACGACAACAAAAACATGCGAATCTTTTGTAACGTCACCGGCAGACCCGCCCCACAAGTCACGTGGAAGAAAGACGGCAAGCTATTGGACAGTTTGACCGTAGTCAACGGTATCAGCCAATGCAGAACTCTGAAAAAAGGCATTTACATACGGAAAAAAGGTCGCACTTTAGTTATTTGCAACTTAAACTTTCAGAACCACGGCGGAACGTACGAATGTCGTGCTAAAAATGTGCTGACTGATGTTACGGAATCGATGGAACTACTTGTCTATGGTATGCTCTATTGTTCTATGAATATTTCATGGACTGATGTTGTTACCTCGCCTAATCTTCTATCTGATAACTTTATTTACTCTAGTTTTATTCGAGAGTGATCACGGTTTGTCATTATTAGTACTGTACTGTCCACGCGATGTTTTATCTTATAATCACGGTTATTTTGGAATTTTGTTGATCTCGACCAATCAATCAGATTTGAGTAATCAATGAGCGATCAATGATTACTCTTGTAGCTTCCCGCTGTTGAGACAAAGATTATTTTTTAACTCGTATAAGTTGGTAAAAAAGAGATCTTCGGCATCATCGGTCGGGACCCATTAAACCGTGTAAAAGATTCATATAATGCTAACTTTCAAAATCCCTTTCTTCTTTTCAGCTAAACCCGTCATCAGAGATCTTCCCAAAGAACGAACCTTCGGCGTTGGCGACGGAGATTCCATCTTCTGTAATTCAGTTGCTAATCCTCCTGCAAATGTCACCTGGGAGCGTATCACCAACACCAGCACTGTTCAAATTGGTTTCAAAGCGGTTGAAAAAGTCCCTCTGGATTTTACCAAAGTGTCGAAAGAAGACGCCGGTCCTTACCGTTGTACGGCTACTAATGAGTACGGAACTGTCTCAGAAACTGTTGAAGTCCTTGTAAAAGGAAGCACCGGTAAGGCATTGTACTAAAATCATTTTCATCATTAGAAAAGCTTATGCAGAAATGTATATTATTTTCCCAGAGTATTCTGGTATCCATTCTTGAGATTCTACAGCCCATCTTCCATTGCCAATTGATCATACAAATTGATATCTTAGGAGCTTAAAATATTAGCACTTTTTCTTTAGGGGGATGGGTGGCTACGGGGAAAATAAACTTGTTGCTTTATTCGTTTAGTCATATTAGGGCGTTAATAGGAGCTTCATATACCTTTAAAAATGAGAAATAAAAAAAAAATTGCGTCGAATCGCCTTACCATCGACTTCTTTTGATGATATGCAAGCCTTTTCAAAGTTTTTTCGGCCCAATTTGTAGTACCAAACATATCAATATAACAACGATTTGGATTTTACTGAAAGATCACATTTTTAAAACACTGTCCAAACATATACTTTCTGTTTCACTTTGGCAGGTGGCTTGCTTGGGAGTGATCAGAAAGGAACGATCATCGGAATTGTGGTGGCCTTTGTTATCCTTCTGCTCATTATTATTATCTTTGTTTGTTGGTATCGTCGCCATCTGAAACAGAAGTATGCCAAATATCTTGAACCCGATGCAAACTTTGTGGTATGTGTGTTTGATTTATTCACAATAGTATGCATGACGTAATCTTGTATTTGGAAACATCCCTAAAAGGTTTTAAAACATTTTTCGGTGCGTCTTTTGTATTGAAAACTACTTGATGTATAATTTTAGCTTGATCCAGACCGTACGCTGTTTGATCAAAGCAACGATCTTCCTTACGACATGTCATGGGAGTTTCCAAGGGAACGTGTCACTTTCATCAAAACACTGGGATCTGGTGCTTTTGGGCAAGTTTGGCTGGCTGAAGCTGAAGGAATACACAGTAAGATTTTCTCTAGTATATTTTCAAACAATTGTGAAAAATATTGCAAGTAGTGCACGAAGGCATCAAATCTTGTTTTTTTGCCCTTTTACAGTATCAGCTCCAACTTTTTCATTCAACTCTTCTCTTCTCAGCCTAACATTCCAAAATCTAACCCCAGTCAGCGCTGTCAATTTACGTAAAATGATAAATAGGTTTACTGTAACTACTATATAGCGTTCTATTCTCATATCCGTAACCTAAGATGTCTGGATTCGCCAAATATATAGGATAGAGCAATATTAATTAGTTTTTGTGACATGTTTACGTGTTCTCCCCCCCTGTTGATAATGTGTAATTGATATTCTTTGTATGCAGGTTTCAAACCAAGAGAAAACACGCCAGACGCTCGAAGAAGAAGGAAGTCTATACAGAAAGGACGTAACCGTTACCATTCAATGTCTTTCCGTTATAAGAAGCAAACACAAAATTTTGAAATGAGCTTGGAGAAAATGATGGTCGCTGTCAAAACGTTGAAAGGTAACAGTGAGTTTTCTCAGGCATTTGCGATTGGATTAGCTAAAAAAATTAATTCTTTTTGGTTTATTAGCACAATAATAATGCCAATTTTTCTATACAGCATACACATGAATTCTTAACAGACTGACCTGAATTCTTAACAGACTGATCATGTTCCAAACTGTATACTGTACGTGTACAAAGTCTTTTGATTTGAAAGTGAAGCCTTCTGACGTTTATTTCCCCACACGTATCTCAGCCTTTTTTTCTTTTTTTTAATTCTAAACTACAGATGGAGCAGCGGAAGGCGAATACAAGGATTTAGCATCAGAGTTGAAGATCTTGATACATCTTGGTGAACACAAAAACATTGTCAACTTGATGGGTGCTTGCACTACTAATGGCAAACTATGTGTCATCCTTGAGTGCTGTCCCCACGGTAGTTTGCTTAACTTCTTACGCGGGAAACGAGATGTTTTCAAACCAGCCTGGGCAAAACACGAGGTTGACATGGAAAAGGAATGCAGCTACATTGATTTAGCGATGACGGCTTGGCAAGTCTCTAAAGGAATGGATTTCTTACAATCTAAGAGGGTTTGTTCAAATTTTATTTTATTGAAACTTAAAGTTACTTTAGTCAAGATTTTTAAGAATTGGAGTCGCGCTTTCAACAAAATAATACTAATACTCGTAAGGGAAAATATTTGTTGAAACATCTACTTCTTTGCTTCCATAAAGTCATTCCATCTTTCGTCGGATTTGTGTCTTAATTTCATATATTGGTTTAATAAAATTAACTGTCCGTTTTAGGCACAAATATTTTACTCGCAACACTGGAAGTGAGAGATGCATAAACCAAATGGCCGTTGTGCCATTCTTTTCACCGTCTGTTTTAAACTTTAAAAACATAAAATTCAACTTTTTATTTCTTTTTCACAGCTGATTCACAGAGATCTTGCAGCTCGAAACGTTCTTGTCGGTGATGATTACATTATGAAAATTGCAGATTTCGGTCTTGCTCGCGACATTTATGCCGACGAATTTTATCTGAAGAATACTACAGGTCTTTTACCAATCAAATGGATGTCCCCTGAATCCATATTTGACAGAGTTTATACTACTTCAAGCGATGTGTAAGTGTGTTTTTTGTGTGGGTGGGTTACGCTTGAATATTTAAATGAAAAAGAGGTTTCGAGCAACCAAGATTGGGTAATTCCTTTTTAAAAAATTTGTTAAATAAAAGTAGGAAAAATATTCAGTCGAAATGTTTCATATAATAGTAATTTAAAAAAATTTCTAATTATTTATCTAGTAAACTCTATCATCGCTGGACACTATAAAAGTGAACATCTCTGATTAGCGGACCCCTTTGATTAGCGGACCCCTTTGATTAGCGGACCCCTTCTTCATTTCCTGATGGTGTCCACTAAAACACAGGTTTAAAAAAGAATAGACAACAGTTGAAACATGTGATTGCTCGACGATTTTTTCTCAACTTCAGTTGAGCTACAATCTGGCAATTTCTGTCTGTCTGTCTGTCTGCCTGTCTGAAAACTTTGGGGCAGCCTAGAGACTTCAAAAGTGGTCGGATTTGGCTGAAATTTTGCACACTTGTTCCTAGGCCGAATCCATCTAAATATTACCTTTAAATATTGAATTTTGAAGTCTGGGGAAGAGTTTTTCGCAAAAACGAGGCTGGCCTGGTGATAACACTGGACTTAATTTTTATAGCTTTGTAGTTTATTTTCAGTTTAATAATATATAAACTAACAAAAAAAATAAAAAAATGGGTAAAAGGAGAAATCTACATAAAATCCAAAATCCAAAAGAATTGAAATTTGGTATATTATTTGAGCAACTACAATTGGGCCTTCGTGCTAGTTGGAAAAATACTAAAGTTGAGCCCAGTGCGGTTCGCACGTTCGATTTCCCATATACGGCTTCGGTAATGATAGAAAAGTGTAGAAAGGCCATCAACCAATCATGTATTGAAATACCATGTAAACAATCACATTGAAATTTCAAGTAAATATCTGATTTGCTTGATAAGCCTTTATATTATGAAAACCGTCTGTTAAAAGAATTGACTGGAATTACTTGTTCTCTATAGATGGTCATTCGGCATTTTGTTGTGGGAAATTTTCACGTTGGGTGGATCGCCTTATCCTGGCTTACCCACAGAGAATTTGCGTGACTTCCTTGAATCTGGTAGACGTATGGAATGTCCGGAACAGTGTCCGAAAGACATTTACGAAATCATGTTAGATTGTTGGTCGAAGAGTCCTTATGAAAGACCCTTGTTTGCTCAAGTCACCGAAAGATTAAATAATTGCATGAAACAGAATATAACTAGCGGAGTAAGTTTTAAATTTTGTTTTCAAGAAATAATATACCAAAGTGAAAAATGCTTTGGTTTGAAGTTTTATAAATTATAGGTTTTTTGAGTCAAGTTGAGATTTTTTGGTATCGGTAAAATGAAAACCTTTTTGAGCCTTTTTGTTTTGCTTTTACTTATACTAATTGTAGATCATTTCGTACCAGTTATTATTTACGAATTCTTTGTTGATAGACTTTCCCTCAATACTTACACCACAAACAATTTGTTGTCGTTAATAATACTCGTTTTTGACATTTAAAGACCATGCTTTTGTTTTACTTCAGGATACGCCACAAAATTACTTAGACTTTACGGATGGACCGCAGGATAACTACTTGCAACCGGAGAGAGCTGGTAACAATCAGCCTCCAACAGAATACCTTCCGGCTGCTTCTGGTGATGACAATCTAAAAGATGATGTTGATCGTCCTTTACTTGCCAAAGGGTAAGTTGAATTTGTTTTTTATCTCTACAACTGGAGGGTGCTAGTTTGCGAAGTGACTGGTATGTCCGAGCCGAAGTTTGATTGAAAATTGATCCTTTTAGGGAGGCTAAACTTTAATTTTTGTGCCTCAGTTTGTAACCCTTAAGGAGAGACTGTCGAATTTTGAAAAAGGCTTCAGACCCTTCCAATCAATTGGTGATTTCTTGAAAAACAAACGACTTGTATTAGCTTACATTTACAAAATGTTCGATCAAACTGAAGTGATTTTGGACGACGATTGCTTAATATGTAATTGATCTCCATGCATCGAATTAGGTGCCAAAACATTGCTGCAATTGTCTAACATTCTCTCATAATACTTGTTTGGCGAATATTGAGAGAGATTTTGTTTTATATGAATTCTTTCTTCTTATTTTTTTTCTTTTTTTAACGGGTGTGTCATTAAAAACGGCTCCAATTTAGAAAAATTGACGTAGCTCTCAAACTTTTTAGAAATAATCTTTATCCTAATTTCTATCATCCCGGAAAGTTTAACATGTCTTGTTAAGAAGATAATTAAGATAAATATTCTTTCTGAAACGTTTGAGATGAGGTCATTTGTATAAATAGAAAAAGCTACGTCAAAGTTTCAAAATTCTTATTTATACACACGGTATTCATTTTCATAAATTTTATCATATATTTTTTTTATTTTACCAGTGGTAATGATTACTTGGAGGATGACTTTAGTAATTTACCACCAGCTCCACCTCCACCTGATAACGATTACCCTGAAGATCGATATGTATCCTCTGATGAACATTATAAAGTTCCCAAATCCAAAGCTGAACTGGCGTAGTTCTGATGACATGAAGAAATAGGAGATTTTCAAATTGACGTCTCTGGCACACAACGTTATTCCAACATTCTTTCAACGTCCAAACAATGTTCTGGCGTTGAAACAACGTTTCGTGCCTGGCTGGGAATGGTCACCCTGAATGAAGAGAAATTTTGGAAGATACTTTCAATTGGAATGTTAGAGATGTGTTCTGGATATGTGGGTAAAGAAATTCAAGTAAAGATTTTAATAGAATTTAGAGTGATTGATTATATGGCTCTATTAACAAAGGAAGGAAGAAATATCCTATTGCATTTTGGAATTACTACAACTGTAACATTATTTTGTACCAAAAGATTATACCCAACCAATACATATGATACTTTTATGGCTTCCCTGAACTTAGATTTTGTTCTAATCATTTACTCGCCGCTTACATTAACAATGGCTGTATTTATCCAGTGATTGTTGATAAGTCTTTGACATCGTATTCCTTTGTCATGACCAGAATGCTTATTGACGACAAGCAAGCAATCAAACTATTATCATTTCCAATTGAAATTGACCTAAGGTCAATTCTTTTTTCTTTTTAAAACTTATTTTATTTAGCATGTATATTAACTATAGTTAACATAATTTTCAAAAGGCTGACGCATAATTAATATTCAACTTTAGTAGTTTAGCGTTTTTACTTTTTTTTGAAAAGAATCTCAACTTCAATCAATTTAAAATTTCCACCACTGTCGATGGTAGTTGGATGAAATGTAATAAAGAAATAATATCATCGTTTTAGGTATTTTTAAAACCAATTCTGGGGATTTTGTGTTGCATATCTGATAATCTGTTTTTTCGAATATTATGTACTTATATATTATAGTTAATAAATAAAATAGCGTAATAGGCTCTCCCAGAAAAAATTCGTTAATGAGGGGTGGAGGACATATTATTTTTTCAATGATTTACCCATGGACATTTCGATTTTTCACCAGCATGGAGACAGGCTTCACCCCTGGACAAGCATCGAATTTTAGGATTTTTTCGATACCCCTGGACAATATATCATCCACCCCCCATGAACAAGTTTTTTATGGAAGAGCCCAAAAGCATTAAAACCTTGATAAATATTATTATGTATTTATACAGAACAAAATACATACATGCATAGATTTATTTACTTCTAGAGGCAATATTCATATGGACTGTACAGAGTTTTTCATTTTGTTCTTTTGTGTTTGCTTTTTAACCTTTTTTTTCTAATTTTGTTAAATGTTTTTCTTTATTACTTTCAGCTCATCAAAAAGTAAAACTGTTAATTTTTTACTAAACTTTGGAAATTTATATTCTATATATTAAACTAAAATATTATTTTACTTTTTCTCATCAAAATTAGATAATTTTTATTCAATTTCAAACTGCAAAAGATAATGAAATAAATGGAACCTTGTTTTGTTGTCCCCATTCTCCTTTACAATCTGAAAAATCAGAAATTTGATATCATCATAAAATTCATCTTCCAATTTAAGACCAATTCGTTCCTTAGGACTAAAGTCGCTTGAATAAGAGAAACCAATTTTTGTCTCGGTGGTTCGTTCTCCAAACTCGTTTAAGAGACTTTAACTATGGTCTCCAATTGGCAGGTTCATGATAAAATACTAATTGAATATCTATGTCAATATATAGATACCCCTGTCTCTGGGACCCACCACACTGGCCATTCCAGTGAAAAGTCGCAAAAAGGTTCAATTTTTGGCCCCAGTTGAAAAAATCATTACCCCAGTGGAAATCGGATGTTCTCTCTCATCCCAGTGATTTAAACAAAGAAAGAGTCACCCCGCTGAAAATAATGTTTAAAAGTCAAGAACAATAGATTTTATGACATCGCTGGAAAGCATTACCATTTGACCCAACCCAGTGGGTTTAAAAGTTTTAATATACACCCCGTCTTCTGGTACCCACTACACTAGACACAGAGACAGGATGTATAGTATTGGGAGGGTCTTTAATATTAAATAGTCTTGTACTTGTTCCCTTTCTTTATAATTTCAAATTATAAGACATTTAACCTTCGAATTTTCTTTTATTTTAAGCTAGATTTGTAGGTAAAAAAATAAGAATGAAAATATGTTTGGCTCTTGAGGCTGGTTCGATTAGAATGCAAATTCTGCGGTAAGAAACAATAGCATCCTTTCTTGTTTTTCTTTATACCTCCATGGCTTCTTGTTACGACGTTGTTTTCTCTTTTCTCCCTAGTTGTCATTTTAGTTTCAGACTTGTTCATATTAAAAAGTTTTTAAGGTAATAAAGATTGAAAATGCTTTGAAATTGAGTAAAATTTCATGCGATGAATTCTTTTGGTTTTAATTCAATGATTTGATATTAGCTTTCAAGTGGACAAATATTTGACATGTATTTTGCTGTCGTTGATATGTCGTATTCAATTCAACCTCTATGCTAAGCATTTTATTGCTGATTCAATCCTTCGATGACGTAGTTAATTATGTCATTAATCTATTTGATGTGTTTGCAATTATTTTTTCCATGGAAATGCATCAGGGCAAGGGGAATTTTTGTCATTAGTCGTGATTATAATCATGTCTTATTCTTGATTCTCATTCGTTTGTAATAGTGACATAAACTAAACGATGAAAAGCATTTTCAAGGTATAAAGGTAAAGACCGGGGCAAACCAGTCCAACATTTCATGCAATTTCTGTGATGTTGGATGAAGTGTTGGACTGGTTTGAGTCACAAAATTTTGTAAAAAGTTGAAATTTTGAATAAAGAAGGAAAATAATTGTGTTGGATTTGGATAATGTTGGATGAAGTTTGATCGCTGTCAAACATTTTATTCAACATTTTCGTCACCTCTAAATTTTCACTTTTGTCCAACTAAGCAATTCAAAATTGCTTAAACCAAGTTTTTAATCGGACAAGATTATTAGTCGGACAACATTTCAGTCACGTTTTCTCGATAAGGTATTCCTATCAAACCATAGGTTTAAATCAGCAAGGGTAAAGTTGGCCAGTTACATAAAAGCCAGTGTTTATTTTTGTTAGCAAAAAAAGTCGTCTAAGGTAAACACACACAGAAGAGAAGGGAACACGAGACGAGCTATGTCTTTCATCACTTCCCAAACGTCAAGCTTTTAAATGAAATACGAACTGTTGAAGGATTTTATTTAAACTGATCAAAACATATGTTTATTATTTGCTCAAGACTATCATTGCTAATCAAGTAGTTGAAAGGAGGTCTTGATGTTTAACGTTAAGTTTATTATCTTGAAGGAAGTTAAATGAATTTTATTTCATGTAAAGTTCATAATCGTTTTTCATGAATACAACAATTTGAAGTCGATTGAAACATTTTTCTCTCTCGGTTATTAGCTGTTGTTGTGAGTTGTGATTATGAGGATGTTTTTTATGATTTCCATATTATATAGGTGTACGTGAGAATAAAAGTGTTGTGGTAAAGAAATTTAAACGAAGAACTACAATGTCTTAGGAAACGACTATGAGAAGACATAAGAGAGTCTGTGAAACCAATTAAAGCCAAACGCAAAAGGGTTACTCATCTTCGAAATTGTATTTCTTGGCAATGATTAAATTAAAATGCCTTCATGCCTTCATACACTTGAGATAAAAGGTATGAATTGGTTATGATTGGTTACCCATGAACAATATACACAAATTAGTGTAGGATGGTTCCAATGTTCGAGTGTAACATGGAATTATAGTCAGACAACATCTCTCTTCTCTGTTTAAAAACAATTTTAAAAAGTGAAATTATGGTTAATTATAAAAATACTTGAAGGTCATTTTCAAATGAGATATTAATTAGACTTGCTTTTTCTAATGTGCAGAAAAAAGATTTGATGTGCAACAGAGAACTGTTTTGCACACCGAGAAAAAGTTGTCATTCGTGATGAGGCTGTACGTTGCTTATGATATGTGAATGATAAAACACATAGAGTAGCTTTTGGTATGTTTAGATTGAAAATTTAAATAATATATAGTGTTTTTTGGAATTTTTTTGAATGTTTGGTATCATAACATTTTGTAATGCTTGGTTTTGAGCTCACTCTAGAATTCTTCTTCGCTTATCACACTTTGAACAAACTTGGACTGAACATTTTGATTCGCAGGTTATGCCTCT
Organism: Tiaropsis multicirrata; assembly: GCA_032270745.1. Lineage (NCBI taxonomy): Eukaryota > Metazoa > Cnidaria > Hydrozoa > Leptothecata > Tiaropsidae > Tiaropsis > Tiaropsis multicirrata. The sequence continues at coordinate 8,222 of JAUJPO010113768.1, read as the reverse complement.
AGCTGCAGATATGACAGTATTAGAAAATAATGGTACCTAAATGATACCAACTCTTTACGATAATTTTTTTTTCAGTTACGGAATATAAAATTCATTGTAATGGACTTTTCCAGAAAAAGTCCGTATCCCCCTGTTGAGGGTATAAGATATCCAGAAGGGTCCGAAATTTTCAATATTCTCGGATATCCAGGGAAGGGGGGGGGTAAGAATTTGAGGGCCAAGGATATCCAGGGGGTACGAAGTTTTCGGCAGAGAAATCCAGGGGGTTGGTGTTAAGAAGGATCGACATTCTCAACAGTGGGAATATGGATTTTTTCTGGAAAACCCCAATTTTTGTGATGTTACAAAAAAAGTTTTTTGTTAATATTTCCTACTGGGTGTAAAATTTCGACTCAACACGCCTCTTTCGTTTTGCTACATCGAAATAAGCTTCTTTTGAGTCCTGAACGAATATCGAATAGATTGCTGGAAATGGTCGCCTAATTACGGTAATTACGGTAATTACAAGTTGGGCTGGAACTGTTGACTCTAAACTTTTTCGAACTTTCATTTTTCCTTTCAGAAAAAAAAGTAGAAAAATAGTAATGCTGAAACATTTTGTTGCGGTGCTGCAACTTTTAACAATCTTTCCAACTGTTGTTGAGGGTAAGTAATTGAAACTCCTCCTAAAACCTTCATTCATTCATTCATTCATTCATTCAAAAATTACCATAAAAACATGGGGGGAGAGAGTTGAGGATCTAAGCTTTTTCTCATAATTTACCCCGGACATTTTACATTTTCAACCCCCGGACAAATCTAGACATGATATCCAGTTTCACGTTAACCCGCACAATTTACCCCCCCCCCCCCCGTGCATAACTTCTTTCTGAAACAGTCCATTCTACCAAACTTTTATCACTCGATTAAATTAACGCCCAAAACATATTTTTTTCTTTTTCCAGCTGAATTTCGATTCGTATCAAAACCTTGGTACCCAGTGCCCGGACTTCCTTACATCATTCACAAAGCTGGCAAAGATTTTACCATAGAATGTTTGACCAACGAACCAAAAGCTGTGGTCAAACTTCAAGTGCGTCTCGAAGGTTCAAGTAATGACTTTCAAGATGCTGAAATTGTATTCAATAATCGAATTGTTGAGAACGATCAAAGTTTTGTCTTGCAAAGAATAACAGCGCAAGATAATGGAGTTTACTTTTGTAAAGCAACTAATGCCAGTCAAGAAATTTCGTTGAATAAAGGGATTTTAGATATTCGAAAACGTAAGTTTCACCCACACCTCGTATCCTCGTTCTCTCTAAAATTTATAATTTCCATTACGTAATCTTTTATACGGAAACCCCCCCAAAAAAAATAAAAAGTCGGTTGTTTATCATTAGCGACTATAGTTTGTTTCCGTATAAAATATTATGCCATGGATGTAACTTCCCTTGGCTACTTTTCCCCGTTTTTCAAATATTGTCCCGAGTATCTAGACGGTTTTCAAAGCTATCATCTTTCAAAGGTTTTCTGTTATTAAATACTTGAGAGGTTACGTAAGGAGATTTATGACCTTAAACGCGTATGATCCAGCCTGTACATAGATTTTTGTTTACAAGTTTTGCTTAGACAGATTATGTACACGCTGGATCATACGCGTCTTAGGTCATAAATAGCTCCTTGCGTAACCTCGCTACTATAATATGTGCGGTTCCAGTTCTAATTGATGAACTAAATCAACCGTATTTTAACTACCGTATATTTTAGCCACCAAATCCAACATTGAATTGTATCCAGACAAGGAAGAATTATCAATAGAACGTGGAGGAAAAGCCAACATTACGTGCGAAGCTCAAAGTCCCCAAGGCGTAGACCATTCCTATTTAACTTGGTACAAACAATCTACAGACAGTACCCCAGTGCAGGTCGACTCGACCAAAGTGTTTAGTCAAAAGGGAATAAGCGAAGGAAACCATCCTTTGGACGTTGAGGTTCTTATGTTTAAAAGTTTCAATGATGTAAAAGATGGGGGTATTTACGTATGTAAACGCCAAGATCCTAAGGGCGGAGTATCTTCAAAGAGCATTACTGTCAAGCAAAAAGGTTAGATGATTTTTTTTAAAGTTTTTTAATTTTGCTGTAAAACTATTACGTATACGGAATGTATCAGTTATTGAACTTTCAGTCCCTCGGATACTACTTAACTTAGAACGAATATTACATAAATATAGTTCATCTATCAATTTGAGACCATGTCGTTCCTTATAGTACAAAAGTATCTAAAAATTACTTGAATAAAAGAGACAAAATCTCGTTTAAGAGACTTTACTAGGAGAAACTTGGTTGTTATCAAATTGGGAGACCAATAAATTCATTCTACCTTTCTCTATTACTATTGTACCTTTTGACATCATTCACCAAAATATTTATCTCTTTCAGGTGACGTTCCGTTGCAAATTGCCTTCCTCGGTAAAACGCGATTGCTAGGTGGCTCAACACTGTCGCTAACATGCAAAGTCAGTGGCGTTCCTGCGCCTACTTCTGCTCAATGGTTCAAAGATGGAAAACCACTTAAAATGTAAGACAAGTTATTTTGTGGTCACTTTTGTGGTCATGCAGCTAAATTTCCTATATTTAGGAACGTTAAAAAGATGGAAAGGAGAGTTTTATAACGAACCAAAAAATAACGAAACTTCTCACAGATCGAGAACGAGAACGTTAAAGATTTGAAAGCATAAGTATTGTGATGCTGGCTTCTGGAAAAATAGGCCTATTACAAATCTAGATTTTATCTCATTGATACATTATCTCTAACATCATCAGGAAAGATTTTCACAAACATTCGCTAGCTCTCAACTTGCCCTTGCATTTCTCAACTTATGTTATATGTTCAATGATGTTTGGAAAAGGTGCGGAGAGCCTTTTGATAAGAAGTTGAAACATCGTATCAAATTCTACTTTCATCATTTTAGCTGTAACAAACAAGACTGTATTCTGACTGTCCAACCTGCACGATATCCACGAGATCATGGACAATATTCATGCCTTACCAAAAATCGGTATCAACAATTCTCAAAGAAGATCAATATCACTGTCTTAGGTATTCATCATAAATTGTATATGTTTTATGTACCCAGCAGACACAAGGTGTTATTCAACGTCTTTTCAACATTATCAATATCTTAGGTATTCATCGTCATTCGATGAAATTAAATTCGCGTTAAATCAGGTTTTCTTTTAATTCATTAATAACCAAAGGTTTACGTAATATGAACCCTAAAAAGTATTTTTTGCGGTATTTTAACCAATTTAAAGTTTTTAAGATCTTTCAGCCACTGCCAAGTTTCCACCAAATTAACCTTTTCCACGCAAACTACGTATATATACGTTTTGAAAAGGTCGTTTTACCGGTACACAGTCTTTTGGTCATAACTCCTGACCACTTGAGATTTAAGGAAAAAAACATCTGCTATTTTATGTAGCTGAGAAAAAGAGCTTTTCAACGATACCAAAGTTGATATCTTAATCATTTGTCCTGGTCGAGAAATGGCCTTTCAAAGAATAAATTTGATGAATATTTTTGCCTTTTTCAAAAAAGTTAGCGCGCTGTAAAGGTTAATAATTTTTTTTTAATTCTTTAAAACTGATCCAAACTGCCCAAAATGACAAAGTAGATTAAGGCATTTTAAATGAAGAAAAAAAATATTTGAGTACCTGTTAAAACTATTTAGCTTTCCACCAAATTAAATTCTCGCCGAATCCGCCGAATTCTTTTCCTACCAAAATTAGTTCACGTAGAATTCTGGAGCTATTGAGCCATTTCCAAATGGTTGAACCCTCACAATTGCATGGCGCTGGGTAGGGTAAGGGTCTGTTGGGAGGGGGTGTTAGGTATGTACTAGCTGCAATACCCAGTTCCAATTTCTCGACAGACACCTCCCGTGTTGACAGATTTCTTAGACACAGATTTCAAAATATGTCCTCGTTTTAATCATTTCAGCTCCACCAGAACTGAAACTATTCCAGAAAGTATATGTTGCAAATTTTAATGAAGATTACCAAGTGATTTGTTCAATCAGAAATGATGCTTATCCACAACCAACAATCACTTTACATTTTCAACCAAACACTTGTATCCAAGATGAAACCAACTGTCAACCAATTGAGGGAGAATGGAAACCAGTCAAAAAGGTAGTATAGCATATAATTGATCTTCCATTTTGAGTCCACGTCGTTATTTTAGTATAAAAGTCGCTTGATGAAAGAGACAAACTTTTGTCTCCTTTGCTTCGTTCTCCAAACTCGTTTAAGAGGCTTTACTACATAAAACTCTACTTGTCTCAAATTCGGAATATTTCCATAGAAGTTGTTTTCTTAGTCAGATCTAAAATTCCACATAAAAAGGGTAAACGAGTAGACTATTCTATTTTTTTTACTTAGAAATAGAACATCACTAAAGGACAGAGCCAGCACTAACCAAGAAAAAAACTTTTCACCTCATTAGCCTGGATTAGTTTCGCGATTTCTTTCAAACTGTCGATGAACATTCGAGCTTCCCAAAATTGTCGCGTTTCCAAAAAGTCTCTATCAACACTTATTCTTTCAAAACCATGGGAACAGGCATAAAAAAGTGCATGGGGGAGTAAAGAAATCAAGGTATGGGAATCGAGGGAAAGGGAATCATCACCAAACTCCAAACTCACTTCACAAACAAGGCGGGGACTCAGTTGTTTTGGAAGATATCGCACGTGTTGACCATAGATTTTGCAGACCTTTTTCTTCCAAAAGAAAGAAACTTTAATTCGATTAGAGGATGAGAAAAAGCCTACATAGTTTTATTCTATAAATGTTAGTGTTTTATTTTCTAACCTTTTTCTTTGTTCTTTAACATGCTAGGTCAAACATACACAAGATTCGCAAAACAATCTATCATACGTTGCCAAAGCTACAAAGTCCAGTATATTTTATCGCTGTATTGCTGAAAACGAGGCTGGTAATTCGACAACAACTATGTTGTTGACAAGAAAAAGTAAGTATATAATCACGGTAAACGGTCGAATATAAATTATATAAATCAATATAAAGTCGAACATCATAACAGTCAAAAAGAAAACTTGAAGTTGTTCGTTAGATTTAAAAAAAAACCTCTGATTTGAGGGAAAGTCGATCTCAGTTTTAATCCAAGGTCACACTCAAAAAGATTAAAAAGCAGTTTTGCAGTTGCTTTCATTTTTGTTTTGGCTTACGTTGGTCGAAATTTCGATTGTTTGTTTTGATTTTTTCTCTCTCGCTTTCCAGTCCCCCGAAAAAAAACGCGGTTATATTTTTACATGTAAAATATGAAATATCGAATATATCGCTTTGCTCTCGACCAATCAAAACGCTCATATTTTTTGGATCGCCGATAAATATATAGAACGACACCATAAAATGATTTTACAATAATTTATCGAACTTTGTTCTTATCAAAATAATTTTAAAACAAACTGAAGATCAACTTTCCCAATAAAAAATTTAACATTTTAACTTGTCTTTTGACCAGGTGAAAGTGACGTCCAATTCAGATTCATCAACAACAATCCATACATCATCAACGAAAGATCACCTTTAAACATCACCTGTATATCTGACCTTTACATCTACAAAAATGTCTCCATCAAATGTCCACCAACTTATCTCTTAGCATTTTCATCAATATCTCCTTCTCCGGTAAAAATGTATATTGACGAAAAGATAAGAATCACAACATATTTTGTGAAGAAGGCCGAGCTGGCTATGAATGGTGCATTTAGTTGCGTTGGTGTTTTGACCAGAACAGGTGAAGCGCGATCAATTGAGCTCAATGTTACTGTAAAAGGTATGTTGCAACCCCTTGAATTTAAAGATCAACGTTAAAAGTTTTTCTCGACCATATGTATCAGGAGGGAGTGTTGAATTTACAATATTTATCATAGCACGTATGCAAAAATTGCAGGAAATTGAGTCTAGTCACCAACATGCTGGCTGAAGGCTGTTTTGTTATTAACTGTATAAATTAGCATTTCCACAAAGCCACCTTGTTCTGTAATTATAACTAACATATGCGTCTTGTTAAGCACGTCGGCACAAAACCGAGATAAAATAATACTCTTAAATAGGGAACAGTCCTTTTAAATAAGTTTCTTTAAGCAGTCAGGGGAAATTTTCCTGAAAAGGATATCTTGTTGCCTTTCTGAATTGAGTGGTTAATTTTTAAAAGAAATGTAAGAACTGTTGTAGAACTCCTGAATGCTTATGATGCTCTGGAAAGAAGATTATTCCATCTGTACCTCTTCCCTCAAGACCATCGTTTATATTTTTAAACATTTATTTCACTTTTTTTAGCACTCGTACGACCAAGTGTTGGATTCGCAGAGAAAGATTTAGTCATTTCGCAAGATCGAAACAAAAACTTCTTAATCGATTGTCAAGTCTCTGGAAACCCTTCTCCTGATGTTGTATGGAAGTTCAAAGGTTCTACAATCAACATCAAACACGATATCAGCAGTGTGGAGGAGTGCAGATTGTATAAAAGTGGATTTTATCGGATTTCTGGTAAAAACGATCAGTTGGTTATTTGTGCTTTGAATTACCAGAAACATGAAGGCGTATTTGAATGTATCGCCAGTAATATTGCTGGCTCATCTGCTCGAGCAATCGTGAACCTCCAAGTGACTGGTATGTATTTTTATTGCCTCCTGCACGAAAGGGGGGGGGGGGCTTCTTAGCTTTACGCAAAAAATTGTTCATGATCTTTTCCAGGCTTACCTGAATTATAAGTTTTTTCTCGCGCGTAATTTAAGAGCGTCAATAAAACGCTTTCTTATTATACCTCTTTGCCTTTTGTATGTTTGCATACTTTCTTTATGTCTTTCTATTTCGTGTGTTTGCATACTTTCTCATTACGTTCAGAGTACTATACTAACAGTCTTAAGACCGCGTTCTACACTCATCGAGTGGACCGCGCTGCTTTTTTTCTTAACAGTGCTGAAACGCTATTGGTTGAGCTAGAAATAACGCGATATTTCATTGGCTTAATTTTAATGGCATGATTGGACGATCACTTTAACCTTTTCTTTAGCGTGCGATAGACTTTTTCATAAATTACATTGTGAACAACTATTGCCTATCGTTTTGAATTGAGCGCTATGATAGCCGAATCCCAAAGGAGCTTATCAAATCTTGACTCCATTGATAAGAATGTGTCATTTTGAGTCTTGTGAAACATAATCACTTGGTAATTGTATGAAAACGAGGCAGTTGTTGTCGTTCTTGACGTAATTTATGAAAAGGTCTATTGAGTGACGTTAATGGATGAGTTTAGATCGGTCTTTAATTAAAACTCAGGTCGCAAATACTCCCCGAAAGCTTAACCCAGCAGACACACGGCGTTATTCTAACATTGTTCCAACGTCCAAACAACACTCTGACGGTGGACCAACGTTATTTTAATGTTGAAACAACTGGGAAGGGATGAACAAACCGCTCTATTTCTACTTTCAGCTAAACCAGAGATTACTTCAACCCTTGGTGACGTCACATTTCGTATTGACTTTGATGAACAAATCACGTGTAAATCACGTGGCAATCCACATCCTAAAGTCACGTGGTATCGTATACACCAATCTAATAGCTTGAATGCCACTAAACTTTTGAAACATAATCGGCAAGCTACATTGGATTTAACAGTACTGCAAAGATATGGTTCGGGTTGGTATCGATGTTTAGCAGTTAATAGCGAAGGAGAAATCACCAAAGGAATGAATCTGACATTGATTAGTGTTGGTAAGAATCAATGTTTTTGTGTCACTCTTTTTTGTTGCGTTATTCATTGCCCTTTTAGCAGACACAGAAGCTTTTTTCCCAACGTTATTTCAACGTCCAAATAACGTTCTGAAGTTATAACAAGCTTTTTAAAACAATACGTTTTCTTTCTTTTTTTTTTCTTTTTTTTTTGAGAGTGCAGATTTATTTATTTCCGTATACAATTATATATTCCGGAGGCATTCCCGGTACGCTATAAAAACAAGTCTAATTTTTTTTTGAAGTAAACAATACGTTCCGTGTCTGCTAGGAGGGTTCTCTTTTCATAAACGGATAGCTTCTGGATCTAATCTTTGACGGAGAGCTAACAACTTGGATAGGTCTAAACAGGGTTTGTGAAAAGAGGAGACGAAATGAGCCAACTAGTCGTTAGAAATACAAAGTAAAACCATCAAATCTCT
>JAUJPO010113657.1:0-22002 GCA_032270745.1 Tiaropsis multicirrata | reverse complement strand
GGGGAATTGGGTAGTCAGTCCAAGGTTGCTGACGGGATACTAATTAAAGAGTATCCATAGTTGCGATAATAGGCTGAGAAAGCCTCCTGCAACTCAAACCAAATATTTACATTATATCCTCCCTTAAAGATTGAGATTTTCCTAAAAACTATCCACACAACAGGAGACAAATAGATGACAAGAGTCTTGAGTCTTAAAAACAAAGCTATTGGCTTTTCATAGTGAAGAAAAATAAATAAAAAAAGGTTCACAATATGGATCTTCTGATCAAAATGGAAAGAGCCAAGAAAACTTTCATGATTAAAATGGAAAAATCCTTCCCCCCCTATAGGAAATCCCCCCCTAAAAAAAAATCCCCCCTCAGCAGAAAGGAGGGGGGAGGAAACTATGTTGACCCGGGAGAAGGTTCGCTCACTATTGCCAAGTGAGTCGAACCTTGATCTCCCGTACAGGTTGATAACCACTGTACCACGGCGCCTATAACAAGTACTTATACTTATAGCATACTACTACATATGATATATATTTTAAGTTTTTAGCCAAATTTGGCATTGTCAACAACACAAGAATCTAATCTTATGGAACTACTAGATTTTGTCGCCCATAATCATGACTGGTCTTATAATTTACAACATTGCACTTTTTGTTGAACTTATAAAGCAGACAGAGTAATCAAAGCACATCATAGTTTTCAAAATCAAGGCAAGACAAATGATTGATAATTGAAGTTTTGTTTGTTTCTTTTTATTGACTTTTGATAACAGCATTGTATCATAACATAACATGTAATTTCAGTCAAAACTAACTAATTTCAAAAGTTCAAATACAGCTATAAATCAAAACTCAAAGGTAGAAAGGGCAGGTTTGGGAAAACTAAAAAGGAGCTATTTGTTATTTTTACAAAACTGTTTTAATCTAAAATAAACTGACTCCAAGCGAGATACGACCCAGAAAAATGTGTACCTTGAACCATAAAGATATAAGAAATGAAGCTTCATTCATAGCCAAAATGAATTAAATCAGGAAATGTTGAATTTATGAAACATTTATTTCAAAACAAAAATTCAAAATGCCCCCAGCTTCCGACCAACGGCAGAAAAAGGTGTGCGATGTGAAAAGTTCGAAACGGGTAATCAACGGGTTTGTTTACCTCTTACACATCACCAAAATCGGAAAATCGGGTTAACATGGTGCCTTTGAAAAGTACCGTTTCGCTAATTTCTGTTCGCACCGCGCACATCACAACATACAGCAAGAGTTTTGAGTCGAAATAGAGTAATTTTGCATGTATTTGTCAGTCTTTGTATTAATTTTATCAACTCCATGTTTCGCAGAGTGTTGCCCCATTTTGTTTTAAAATTCATAAAAAAGTTATAAGAAGTAAATATTCAATAAATTATTAATTGATGAAACACGAGAAAAAAAGCAGATGGAAAAAGAAAATATTCCAAAAATTCAAAACAATTCACATTTTTCTCAACAATACGAATAAATTCATCAATGAATTATTGAACGTAAATAGGGAAAAATGATAGTTCCTGTTCTCTACAATATCTCCCCTTTAACATATTTCCCCTACTATTCTTTTACTTTCTATAAAGAGAAACAGGTCCCAAATTCGAAATAGATTTGTCTGAAAATCAGTTTGTTGAATTTTGTACAAAAAGAAATTGAAGGGTGATCGGGGTGATCACAACAAAAAATTATGCTTTTTATCTGTTAAAATCTTTATAATCATCTATACTAGTAAAGAGCTTTTTGGGGATTCTCGGCAGAGGGGTTTAAGGTGTTTTTTCTTTTAAATTTTCTATTATATTCCTGATCATATCTTATGATATGCCAGACGACTTACTGCGTTTTCAAACCGATCTTAACTCACGAGCAACCTCACCCTAACGCCATGAAATTTAACACATATTATTGGTTTTTTTCACGACCACAACATTTTTGTGGATCTGAACAATTGAAAAGGATTACACATCTCATGTCTCATGAGGAGAGGCTAGACACATTTTGAAAGCTTATTATATTGATAAACAAAAATTCGTTTTAAAGTTTTATTTTCAAAAACAAGTTAAGGATTATAGAATTTACTTTTCAAAAATTTCTCTGTTCGGAAAACCGCCGCGCTGAAATGTTGTTCCCCGATTATTTCCCCGACTTTGTGTTTTTACATTTCTTTTTTGAATGAAAATGGTGTAAACAAAATCTGTCAACGTTTTTGTTTACATTTTACGTTCTGCATGAAGTTAGAGAGAGAGAAATCCCTATCACTTACATTTTTTCATAAGAAGATCCATAGTGAAAAAAACCTTCAGGCGTTCTTAACCTTTTCTGAATTTTTTCCGAAATCGTTCTTGATTTTTCTATATATGTAGCTATTATTATAAGTCAAAAAGGACCGAAAGGTATTCTTAATAAGACTTTTTACCTCGAAGCCTCATGTTCTTATATGATTTTATAGTTCTTACAAAACAAACATGTTAAGTCTTGTTTACACGATAGAAGATTTCCTTGATAGTTCCGTGTATATAGTCTCTTAAAAGTCAACTGACAGAATTGCCATTTATGTGCAAATTAAATTCAGAAAGAGTGACGTCACAGACCATTAACATTCTTGTGGTCTATCTGTCAACAAAAAAATGTTTTCTTTCATTTGGCTGGAGGCGTGGTCTTTTCCTGAGTATTACATTGACAAGAAAATTGGTGGAAATTTGAAACGGTTGTAATTTTTATGTTGAGTTACTTTCATATGTATCTGTTCTCTCACAAAGTAACATTAATTATCTTGTCATCTAAAACTGTTGACAGAATGAAATATTAAGCTTCCGAAATTTCCCTAATTTTTAGGTATAAATTAGAGCAATTCATTTACTGTATCTTCGACCTCAACCAGGTTGCAATAGTTTGTGAAAAAGCTAATGCACAGTAAAACACTAATTTACTTCCTCCCAAAAGCCAAGTTTTCTTGAAATAACAAAATTCTTAATATTAAGATTTGAAGAATTCTTTTTCCTAAAAAAATTAACATAATTCTGTTTTAATTTAATAATACTATTGATATTGATAATAATGATTTTTTCGGTGCAAATTTAGACAGCACTTGATATGGAAAAAAAGTTTGATACAAAAGGAATAAAAGGGATAACAAAAAGTGTAACAAAAAATTAGATTCCTAAAAAAAACATCACGTGGTACCCTGGATATCGCACCCATGTAAAATTCGGTATATTGAAATGAAAAACAGAACATTTTGTTTGTATAACATCTTTATAAATATATAGTCAATTCTTCGATTAATTAATTAGCAGCTGAACCTGGCACTCTCTGCCAGCTCAAATATTTCGTGTTGTTTGAAATGATCAGCACATTTAAGAAGATCCTCAACAAAAATCAAAGGAACCAAGTTGGGCCATCCATCTCAAAAATGATGAAAATGCTCATAATGTTTATCCCTCTATAAAGCAGGTTACCACAAAAGGCGTTTATTTACTTCCCCTTGAACTTGTTCTTCGTTTTACGTGCTTGTAGTAGTTTCATGCGCGCTTCTTCCAATTCACGTTCGATTCTGTTGACGTCATTTTCCGCTTCACGTTCTTGTCGGATGCCGTGCATTTTGCGTTCCTTGGTCGTCTCTACTGTAACTTCTACTACAAATTCCCCTTGGTCGGTGGCCGCACGCACTAACATATCTGTCGCTCGCTTCACATCGTTACCAGCAATCTGTAAGAAAAAAGAAAGTACAATATGGTCAGAATATAGCAGAATGTACTTATGTTAAAATCCAAGCTGATATAGTGAGGAAAACAGGGTAGCTTGTTTTTAAATGTAATCTTTTAAGAAGAACATTATGATTAAAATGAGATTATTAAATGGATTATTTCATCATCACACATCGATTGAATAAAGAGTAAAATACCTGTAAATTCCTTTGCGGTTTGCTATTTGCATCTGCTTTAACACGTGAGGCCAACAAGAGTTGTGCAGTGGAACTGGCCACCCCCTTAGCTGAAGCAATAATTCTTTCTTCAGAAGCATTCCCTTGGCAAGCACTGTTTGCTGTTTCACAAAGTGAACCAATTGTAGCAACTACCATACGGGCCTGGAAATAAGATACAAGGAAAAGTAAAAATAAGGAAAAGTACAAGGAATCATATCTCAAAACCACCCTAAGGTTAACCTTTTGATACAGAATCCAATGCAATGAAAGAAGAGTTATGGGGGGCGGCACGACGAGCTTTTGTATGTTGAAAAGACAAGAAAAGCCTTATTTGCGAGCATAAGGCTTACAAATAGCTTTTTGCAAATTATATTTTAGAAATAGAAATTCGACAATATCTCACTCTACATGACACTTTGGATAATCTCATAAGCTTTGCTTATAGAGATTGTTTCAATTAGTAAATTTTCTGGAATGAATGCTGACAAGGGGGAGTCAGATGCCAAAGAAATTCAGGCTACTAAAGAAAATCATTAGGCTGGAAAAGTTGAATATATAGGTATCCAGGCTATTATGGAAAAGTTGCAAATATATGAGTATTGCACATACAGCTGAGATAAGACCTTGTGACCATTGTCCATCCATTCCTCCATCACTACCAGCCTATCAAAGAAAGAAAATACATGAACTTTTAGCACATATTTAATAGACATTTCTGTTTGTAGTAACTCATGAGAGATGGGGGCCTATATATGTAACCCCGTGTGAAAGACAAAGGAATTTGGGAGTCAAAACAAATTAAAACACGGACGAGGTCAACAAAAAACCTCAATATATTTTTATGTTAATAATCTCTTTTAATTACTTTATTATTCTATAGAAAAAAAAACAAAAGACAAAAAAGTTCTGTACAATTCTTTAATAATAATGCTGTGTCTATAAAAAAAACAGGAAAAAACCAAACAAGAGCTTCCTTCAATTCTTCCAAAAAAGAATTTTTTAAGATGGAAATAAAATCCCAACAAAATTTTTCGGGAAAAAAATAACGAAACAAAAACCATCAAACAAAAAAAGGGAAATATATATAAAAGAAAAAAATCTTTATAAATTTTTTCATATAAAATAAAACGTTCTAAAAAAATTTCTAGATTCAATGTTCAATGTTTAACGGATACATCATCGGGCACCAATTTTCAACGATTCACGCGCGCATGCTTTGTATAATGTCTCTTGAAACGAACGCGAGGATGTAAATAACCAATCAAAACCTTCCATTGGGTAAAGTGCGCGCAGCACAGGATGGAGCAGCCTTATTGGCCACCAAAACGAAAAGAGATCAAACGGTGGAGAGTGTTTTATTGTTGTTGTTGTTCTCCTCCTTCCTCATCTTCGTCTTCCTCGTCGTCACGGAAGCGAGAAGTTTTGATGATCTTCAGTTTGGCGCGCGCTTTTTCGAGTTCGCGCTGTTTGCGCAAGATCAATTCTTGCATCTCAAGTTCTGCATTGTAGTCTTCTGATGTTCCGATCGAGATATTGACTTCGATTTCTTCTTGGAAGAACGCGGAACCTTGGGCAGCTTTCACTAACGCATCGGCGGCCCGCTTGACAGCTTGACCAGCGTTCTACAAATAAAAATATGCGACGTAATTTTAGTACAAGTCTTCTAAATAAACTCAACATCAGCATAGAAAACCACTTTCTATTTTGAAGATCCATCTCAAATCATAATCCTCCAATCTCATCTCTGAAAAGCAAAGAAAACACTGAAATCGAATTCTTAACAAAATATAAAAAAAGTATTAAAGAGTTAAAATGTTACTTGTAATCCTTTTTGTGTTTTGCTGGTTGGGTCTGCATGTTGTTTGCACGCCAGTAAGAGTTGAGCGGTCGAATTGGAGACAGCCTTACACGATGCTACAAGCTTCTCTTCACTGCAATTGCCCTGGATTGCGGCATTTGCAGCCTCACAAAGCGAACCTGTTGCCGCAGCAACCAAGCGTGCCTACAAACAAACAAAATACGAAAAATGGTTAAAAATAATCTCAAAATTATTTGATTTAGCTTTTGTTTACCAATGAAGAAATCAAACAAAAAGTTTTTCTACGTGATAGCTTAACAAATATGTACTCCATATATGGTACGTCAAAAACGAAAAGAGTTTATATGGATACCAAAATCTATATAATTACCGCTTTGCATACAGGGACTAAATTTAGGAAGCTTACTCAATCTTTTATTTGTCCTGACCGCTTAGAAAGTAACCTACCGACTGAATCTTTAATACAGGACACACTTATGCATTCCTTACACAGAGAGTTTTACGGCACCGGGAAAAATAGTGAAAAAACTTACGGCAGCAATAATACTTTGTGACCAATCTTCACCGCTATCAGTATCACCCTGTACAAAGAAAATACAAAAATATTTGCGTTTTAGAAGGTGAATTCCCCATGAAAGTTTTGAATGTTTCAATAACCAGGGGCCTATAATAGGTAGAAGAGAATTGTCTAGTTACCATAGAAACACTTCTTGAAAACAAACGAATCATGGGTACTCAAACAGCCAGGAGAGTATCAAAAATTTCAAAATAAAAAATGTTTTGCATCATACCAGCATCATACATGAAAATACCTTTCTGCTCTTCATCCATCTTTGTCATCAGTGTCAACAATTACAACCAAATCGTATTTTCGAAACCGCGCGCACGCGCAGAGCCGCAAATATTTCACTTGAGTTATGTGATTACAAAGAAACAAGAAACAGACATCGGGAAACAAGGTGTTTTGGGGATCTTAAACCAGAGATTTTGAATCCTATTATAGGCCCCCATCCTATGTGAAAGTTTGTCCTGAGTTATCATTATGCAAGCATTGATTCGTCTTTTCCTAATATTTTCATAACTTGCACGGAAACTCTGTGTGTTGTTGTAAATTATAAGGGCATTATCCGGTGTTTATCCAGATCTTTACCCAATGTTTGGTTTGGTTTAGATTTAAGTTTCTGCTTACTTGCACTGTACGGCAACTCTGAACATACTTTAGCCTTAAAATCTATCCACCCTATTCCGATCGGGATGAAAACGGAAACCAAAAAATTAATTGTAAAAAAGTTATCACTCACCCTTCCAGTAGCAACGAGTTCTCTTTGAGCAGCAGTGGCGGCTTTAACCAGTGCACCTGCGGCCGCGGTAATTGATTTGGCGGCTTCCAAGATTTGTTCCTCAAAGTTGAGAGACTCATCAGCTTGCTAAGAAGAAGAAAGAAAATAAGACATTTTCATTGTGTTCAAATGTGTGTGATTGTCAACCAAGTGATTTGAGATCCGGCAAATTCACGTCAACCACTTGCTAAAAGGATCTGATTGAAACGAATCGCTAGAGTTATGCTGGGTTTCTTTTGTTAAATCAAGTCAGTTTACTTGTAGCGAAAAGTACGCTTGTCCAACGGATTCTTGACAGACATTCATCTGCCAAATTGAGCCCATTGAAGTTTTCGGTCGTAAAGTCTCTCAAACAAGTTTGGAGAACGAAGCATCGAGACAAAAATTAGTCTCTTTTATTCAAGCAATTTTTAAAGACTTTGGTACTAAAGAACGACATGGTCTCAATTTGGCAGATTAATTATATGTACTGTACTCGCCGTAACTCTATCAATAACACTATCCAGATGATTTTGTCTCGGCTAGTAAATAAATCCAATGTGGATATGTACCCTTATTTCCAAGAGGTAGCTTTTAAAGTTTGAAACCATTTGGCCATCGTTCGAAGGAACATAAAATGTGTATAAGAAGCATTCTTTGCGTTTCTTTTTGCTGGTGAAATGTATAACAGAACAAGCTTCGACTCCTCGCCTCATTGTTGCAACTCTTTTCAATGAACTGATGATCGATAAAGTTTGAAATGAGAACACCTTTTTACTGAACTCTCTATTTTAAATTATGACCGAAAGTTTGATTTAACGGGATTGTTATTTGCTCTAAACCTCAAAAGGAGAACAAAATAGCTTTTAAATCTCTAGAAAAAATTGCAGGAAAGTTTATAAACATTCTGTAACGCTGTGTATGGATTTGGCAGGGATTGACTATTTATTTTCTGTATGGCACGGAAGACTACGTTTGAATCAAAACTTCATTCAAGTTATACAATGCACGAACACAGGACGAATGATCACGAAAATGGATTTAATAATAAATCAACATTGAAGCATAATAAAGGATGAATTGAAATATAAAAGGATATGACAAAAAAATCATAAAGGTCAATGGGTGTTTTAATCGGGTTTATAAAGGAATTTTTTATAACTACGATCTTTTTCTCGCAAAAAAACTTGTTTTATGAATTATATGAGACACAGAACACAGAAAGATGAGTTTCAAACTAGATGCTAATTTAATAAATATTCCATCTGTATTCTTGCCTTTCAAACCAACACTCAAAACTGAAATTCCAAAACAAAAACAACAAACTAACCTTAGGTCTGGCACGTGGTTTGAGTTCAGCCAATTTCCTGGCAGCAGCCTCAATAGATGCAGCAGCTCCTAACAATTCGTTTTCTGCGATCACGTTCGGATCTTCAGGGTTCACCCAGTCAGAACCTAAAGCAATTGAAAAGAATTTCAAAATAAAATGTCAGTCTCCAGCTAACTTTTAGATAGTCTTTTAGAATAAGAATAGGAAATATAGAATGAGTGCCAGTCAACAGCCGCCAAGTAAGGACAGCATTGTTACCATTAGAGACAATGTTTTATGTCGATTCACTTGTCCAAGTTTGCAAAAAGTTTAATTGAGGATTTTTGGTTTCAGTTGTAGAAGGTTTTTCAGCCCATTTTCGCAATTATGGACACTCTTTAGTTAGCATCCCGTCAGCAACCTTGGAGCGATCACCAAATTCCCCTCACATGACATGGGTTGACCCGGGCGAAGGTTCGCTCACTCGCCAAGTGAAACGCCGCATGTGGGAATCGAACTTTGATCACCAGTACAGAACAACCGTAGATGAGACTTACACTTCTTTTACCATTAGAAGTTCGATGTTTAAGTAGAAAATGCACAAAGCGAACAAACCTTTAAGGTCTTCAGCAGATTTGACCAATTCACCGACAGAATGAGCAACCTTCTTTGACAGGACTGTCAAATGTTGTTTCTTCTGTGGTGTGGGATGGACAATGACCGAAGCGACATGATCCAGTACTTCACAGTAAGCTTGTGCAGCGTCACGACCCTTGACGATGGTAGCAACCTTGATCGATTCAGATTCTGCGTTGAATGCAGCAGCCTGAAATGGTTATGAAATAACGTTTGAAAATTACTTTAGAATAGAGTATAATCAGAAAGACACAAAATATGGCTAGGATATTCTCTAGGCTAACCTGTGAAGAATGTTTACCATTTTTCGATTCTTTGGTCAGTACTCTCTGTACTTTTTCTTAAATCAAAAGCTTATGATGGATTACTAGTGTAGTATCACTACTGTCAAAAAGGCAGAGAAGAATATTTCTAAAAATTAAACCATATAGAATATACGAACCTTAACAACGACAAGCAGCTCCGTGCAATAACGGCGACCAATATTGGCCGCTTGAACGACATCTTCTTGTTTGCCACTGTTGCCAGCAGAAACGGCTTTTGCGGTTGCCAAGGTGACACCTTTGGTTGCCCGGATCAATTCTTCCGGCGATGCTCCTTTGTCAGGTTCTCCGACTTGAAGATTCTATGGAAAGTAAAGTGTTAGAATTGATTACCAATAGGTGTTGGAATGGGGGACGAACCCAGATAAGTATTCGAGGGCTGGTTAGGTCAGTCGGTGGAGCGCTCACCTCATAATCGAAAGGTTGTAGGTTCGATCCCGGCCATCTTCTATTCAAAGAATGGGTCACTGGGATTTGATGGCAGGTGTTGCGCTCTAACTCATTCTTAAGTCTACCCTGTAGTATAGTGCTAGCGAAAGTGGGACCATTCAATTTTACGGTCGCTACCACCGACACCAGGGGCCTCCCCGATTAAGAAAAAAATGGAGGGTGTATTTTTCTAGGTTTGTGCTGACCAATACTAATAGACTAATAAGTAAATGCGTTTCATTTTCTGTTGCACGGAAAGTCAAAAAATCATCGCTGTCAAAGACAACAAGGTGTAAAAGTATGGTACCTTGAGAAACTACATGTCGTAACCTTAAAGAGAGACGAACGAACTTACGAGGACAGCTTGTTTGACGGCATCAACGGTAGACTCGATGGCTCGAACACCTCTTGAGGCTTCGTCTTCAACACTTCGTACTGTTTTCAATAGTGAAGACACACTCGTCACCATGCTCTATAAATGTAAAGGAGCTTCATCATTAATTTCAGATGTCTTTGTAGCATCACCATCGAGTAATACAGATTTGTCATCCAAAAACAATCAAAAAGCTTTAAATAGAGGGAAAAGCCTTAACATTGACGTCAAATATCCCCAAAAAGAACAAAAGCTGGATTTTTCAGTGATACAAAATTATATGGTTCCCTAAAATCATAAAATGATAGGTAGACCGGAGCCGAAAATCAACCTCAACCTCAACTTTGGCTGATTCACAGCCAAATCTCTTTTAAATATCTCTAAAGTAGAATTAAACATTTCTTTCCAGTGCAGCAACGTTCATGGCCTACCATGGACTAGTAGGTTGTGGACCTTCCAATTAGAGACCACTAAAGTTTTCCGTAGTATAGCAGTAACGTCTCTTAAACGAGTTTGGAGAAATTTGTCTCTTTTTTTTTATTCGAGCGATTTTTAGAGACTTTTGTACTAAAGAACATGGTGGTCTCAAATTCGAAGATGAATCGTTAGCTAGGATACACCAGACAACCAGCAGAAGTCAATACAAATTATTACCTTGGCAGAAACCTTGAGTGTTTCCATTGCAGGATCAGAAGCAGATTTACCGGAAGCATTTTTAGTGGAATCGATCAAATCTGTCAAAGCGGTTGCAACGTCTTTTGCTGACATCAGCAACATTACCTGCAAAAGATAATAGTTAACATAGTTAGATTTGAATTCTATTTAAACCACGACCTTCTTTTTATGACGGACACTCAGAATGAGAATGTAAAGCAGAGATTCGTTGATAACATTATTTCTTCCCGTTCATTCATCCCCGCTAATGGAAAAACATCCATATTGAAATGATTTTCAGGCGCAAGTACTCGGTCTATTAAGAAATAACTGAAAGACTGTATCAATATCTCCACAGTTCACAGTTCGACATTGCTGTCCCAATATCTCCAGCCATGTCAAGAAACGTAAGATTTTTTGTTCGTTTGGGACCAGTGGGCAAAATCCACCTCAAAAATCTATTGGATCTTAAAAATATTGGACAAAAGAAAATCTTAAACGGGATATCTTACTTGTGCATCATTGTCATCTGAACCAAGCGCTGCAGCTCCAAGTTTGACATAATCAACCAGCTTGGTCATACTTCCCAAAACATTTTGTGATGCAGAGGCAAGTTGTTCTTGACTTCCTTGTGCAGCCACGACAAGAGATTTTGTATCCTCAACCAAATTTTTGGCTGTCTTCAGAATGCTCTCTCGGTGGTCTCCGAATGTTTCTCCAGGTGTTTCAGGGTTTAGTGTGCCAGCTTCAGCAAACATGACAGTTGTCTCCAAATCACCGATAATACCTTGCAAAGTGCTCATAGCGTTAATACATTCCTGTGTACCGACAGATCCGGCTTGCAGTGTTGCGAGGACGTAAGAAACCTAAACATAAAGGAAAGTAAGATAAAAAAATAAACAAAAGTTAAGGATGTCAAAAGAAATTGCTCTTCAAAATATGAAAGAATTCTAAAATCAACTAACAGATTTTAATGGCTAGATTAATTCCTCAAAAAAGTATTTCTTCTACTCAAAGGTATAACATCTTACATTCTCGCTGACAGTCTTGGCTTTATTCGACAACTCTTTCTTGGCATACGAATCGCTTGGTGAAGATTGGACACTACCAGCAGCCACAACCAAGTTTACACAAGACGATCCTAGAGAATCCACACTGACTTGAAGACGTTCTCCAATCTAAAAGAAATCAGACGGAGGAAAATTTGTATAAGAAATTCATCTACAAACTGTAATACTTTATGAAATGTAGTAAAAAATTGTTGGTAAGACACACGTATTAATTATTAAAGGTTCTAGCCGGCTATATAAGGGTAGGATATTGGTCTTGTGCCGCCGTGCTGACAATGCACGGATATTAGCTACAACTTAAGACCGCGATATTTGCCCGATATCTGTGGTTTGTAGCAATGGAAATTAATACAATAACAAAACAGCCTTCGCGCCGGCCTCTGTCTTTTTGAAATCGAACGTTTCTAAACATTAGAATTCGACAATCGAACTTTTCTTAATATTAAAATTCGACAATCGAACGTTTTTAATTCGAAAATCGAACGTTTTCAAACTTTCGAATACAAATTCAAAAATCAAACTCCTTGAAACAAAATCTGAATATTGCTGAATATTCCCTTTTACATATGATCGGCTAAAACCTTTAATCATCAGAACTAACAATTTGTGTTATACTTCATCGGCAAGAAATAAAATCTTGGTAATTCGTCTTGGCGTCCAGGCTTCGTTAAATAAAAAAAAGTCAAACCTCGGGTTGGTTACTGCATCGGATTGCTTTCTTAGTGTCATCAGCCAGAGAATTGTAATCTTTGACCATAACTTGTGCGATACCACCCAATTCTTTTGGTTTGCTGTTGGATTTTCCGACCATGTCTTGTGCCCTTCGTGCGATGTTTTTAAGGTGTTTAACCATGTGACCTTGATGTTCGACGAATGATGCGCTGTTTTCTTCCGGTGATCTTCCTTTGTCTCGGTAATCGCCAACAGTGATGGTGATCTAGAATTGAAGAGTTGAACAGTTGAAGAAGCTTCCCCTCGGATTGGTGGATTTTAATTACCTTTTTATTGCCGATCATGAGGAAGAATACAATGCTTTTATCATTTATTGAAAACTTTCTCCAATGTTGACTTATAAACATGTAGTAGATTTGATATTTGAACTATCAACGAAGATCACAGAGGTGGTTGAGAGGCATGGCGTTTATTAAACACAACGATAAAAATAATTCGAGAACCGTATTTTAAAGTCTATACTTCTGTCTCTGTTGCTAGTTAATTAGTTCCATATCTATAGGCCTACAAAATATTACATTACGAAACCACATAATTTCGAAAAGCGATTTTGAATATTGTTTCACACTTACTGCTGAACGAGCTCTATTGATGGAATCAACAAGAGCCGTGACAGCACCAGTTTCACCAGCAGCTTCTTCTAATTGTTGCGTCAAATCTCTAATAGCTTCTACAAGATCCTCTGCTGACTCTTCTACAGCTGGGTGGTGGTTCACCGCCTTCGGATTGCCGCCCGCATCTTTCGTGGCGTAAACCAACGAAGCAGCTGATTCACAGACGGTTTTAGCTGTGTCCAAAAGTTCCGTTTGTTTTTGTGAGCCACCTGGTAATTTCGAGGCGAACCCGATAGCGGAATCAGCCAATGGATCGGCAAGGTTGGCAAGCGTGATAACCTATAAGAAAATTATAGGTTTTGTGTTTAAGGCTAGGGAAAAGTGCACCAGTAAAGCCACGCTGACGCGATATTCAATCGAGAATGTTCCTGTCCTGTTCTGAGGCATTCTTGTATAGTGTTCTGAGTTGCTACAACTTCACAGTAAAAAGAAAGCTTAGCATATAATTCATCTTCCAATTTGAGACGACGTCGTTCTTCGTTAAGTGCAAAAGTCTCTAAAGATCGCTTGAATGAAAAAGGCAATTTTTTGTCTCGATACTTCGTTCTCCAAACTCGTTTAAGAGGCTTTATTGCGAAAACTATGGAAAAACTCCTAGAATACAACTAGTGTGATATCATAAAAATACGTACCGCATGACCGATTCGTTCTGGTGATCCTTTGGCATATTCGACAGTATTGGGAACACTTTCTTGTAATTGGACGCACGTTAACATCATTTTCTCTTCCAGGCCCTTTGGAAAAGAAAAACAATTAAATTGTAATTAATATCAAGGCTCTATCTTTCTGAGGGAAGGTAGAGATTGAGCGATTGTTCAGTCGAAAGCCGGTACTATCGCCAGCTATCGAAAAGTCAGGTACCAGCTAAACCTATATAAACCCAGGGCAAGACACTAGCCCTGTGATATGTCTTGAAATAAAAAAGAGAAACTTAATTTCAAAAATTATTTTTTGAGAGCGCGTTTGGAAAACTTTTGCATCTATACAACGATGCATTACTTTTGGAAGTTATACCTTAAGTGAACCTTCAGTTGTGGGTTTCAAGTTATTGCTAATAGCAGAAAGGGAAGCTTGATCGATTTTGTTGATGGCTCTGTTGATCATATCTCCTGCTTGATCACATTCTTGCTGTCCTGGTGCATTCTCCCTGGAAGAAACAAGTTATGAAACATAAAACAAAGACCGGGTTTCGTCTCAATCGAACAGTCACATCCAGTGTAACGAGTTTAAGAAACAGTACAATTTGCAATGAGTACAATTACCGATTATAATAAACTGGGTGGTCGAAATATAGAGAGAGGAGTCTAATTTAAACTTTGAGGTATAACTTTCTAAAATGGGTTGATTTAGTTACAAAATTATGAACTTTTCAAGTTAACATTTTACTTTTAAAAAAGTGTAAAAAAACGTCAGAAAGACGTTAAGTTTTTCTGGATCACCATCGGGTAATTTGAACCACGTTTTCCTCAATGAGGGTAAATATAATAAAAGACCACATCTAATCTTATAATAGAGTCTCACTTACTTAAGACAGGTCACGATCTTTTTCATAGCATCAGCCAGAGCTCTTGAGTGTTGAGCGAAAATTTGCCAGGTGGGTTGATCCTTGTTGTTGATGGCAAGTTGTTTGGCAGATACAAAGTAGTTGGTACTGGAAGTCACCATCGATTTGCCGGACATAATCAAGGGATATTGAGCAGCTTTCGCCTGATGGATAAACGATGTTGAATATCAATTTAATAACTTTTCACAAATTTAAGAACTGAAAGATGAAGAGCTGTTGTTGTTGTTGTTCGTGATGAATCAATTTAGCCTATGAAATGCTGACCACCAAATTTTAGGAACAGATATTTATTGCACCGCTCCAATAGAAAGTTTTCTTGTTAGTTAACATATCAAACAAAACTAAAACATACAAAAAGTCAAACATATTTCGCTATTCTGCATTTGGGGTGACTAGCGGTGAGATCGGATCCCATCTGGGTCACAGAGGCGTTCTATCTAAAATTAGAGTCATCAAATTACAGGGAAGGGAAGACTAGCCATTACCTGTTTGCTGATCTTTGCGGGTACTGAAGCGAATTCGGGAGAAGAAGCATAGGTGACTAAGCTATCAACAGCTTCGAGTAACGGTTCAGTTGCTTTGGCGCACTCTTCACGGTGTTCTGGTGTCATGTTTGCAGCATAAACCTATAGAAAAACAAAAAATTGTTATAAGGCCATTTATTTCCTATATCCCAGCACCTGAAAATAACAGAAAACCTTTATAAGAAAAGACCTTTTTATTTCCCATCTCCCAGAATTTGAACATTACGATGATCTTGTTTGAATGAACTGGGTTCCTTGGCAATCACCAGAAACCATTAACTACTATTTGCAATTTAAAGCAGGGAAGCGAAAAATGTACCTCTCTAGACAGCTCTAGTAAAATTTCTTAAGAACGGCTTGGTTACATTCAAGAACATGAAGAGAAAAATTTAAATTTACTTTGATGAATTTGACCAGGTTTGCAGTATTGTTTGCGACATCTTTCGCTGATTGGACGAACTGTCGCTTAGCAACCGGGTTGTCAGTTTTGGTGGATGCCAACTTGCATGCATTGCAAAGACCAGCTGTGTGTTTGGCAATAACAGTTGCTGCTGATAAAATCTAGAGAGAAAGAGAACAATTTTTTTATTTATTTCGATATCTTGAAGAAATGGGAGTCACGGTGATTGTCATCTTCTGAAATGTAATTTTTCGCATTCATAATCCCATAATTAAAGTCATTAAAATTTACAATCATGGATGTTTAAGTACGAGTTTAAATACCACTGTTTATAATCGTTGTTATTTTATCACATTTTAAGTTTAAGTTTAACATTAAATTTTAAGTTTATTTTCACGCCTTACCCTGTAGTATTGTTTTTCATTCTAAAAGCAAAAGAGAAATATTATTTACTTGTGATTACCATTAATTAATACATTTTTAAAGGTAAACCCTCAAAAGAAAGTCGGGGTGAATCAAGCAAAAATAGCAAATCAGACAGACAGACAGACAGACAGACAGACAGACAGACAGCTTCCCAGTAAAAACTGAGATCACTGTGCAAACCTTAATAGCTAAATTTAGGTGATCTTTCAGACTTTTACAGTGCATTGATTGTAGTATCTATTGGGTTGTATGTTTAGCACAATTCTAATAAATTCAGGGCTTTCTTTTACCTGTTGTTGCGAGTTGTTTTCGCTGAGAAGTCCATGACATGCAGCGCGGATCGCGTCACGTGCTTTGGCGAATTGTGATTGGTCGACTAAACCAGCTCTTCCTGCGGTGGACGAGGGGTCGGCAATGGCAACCAGGTAGGCAGCCTGGAAATGGATAAAAAAATGTTGAATTATTTCTGAGTATAATATCTACTAGCTTTACACGGTTTATTCCAAGAAAGAATATTCACTGTTAGGTTATGAGCAATTTGCATACTTTGCAGCAACATAGAAATATCTAAACTAAAGGCTGTTTGTTTAGAATACGATCAAACTGTCAAATTCACAGTTGGGATGAGCTGGAGTTTTTGTTAAGTCGCTTCCAGATTTATTTATTTTGATTACCTTTAATGTTGCGTTTTTCTAGAAAATTAACGACCCCCTTATATTCAACCTTATAAAAACTCCAGATTGATTCTCTCAATACGTACCTGAGCTGTAGATTCGGTCAACTGACACACAGCATCTGAGGCCACACTTGCAGCATTAGCAAGTGTGTCAGTGTCTTCTTTCTTGAGGGAAGAGGTCATGTCTTGCATGGATTGAGCGAGTTGTTGCGATCGTTCAGTTGCAGTATCCAAACATTCGAAAAAGGATGCTTCGTTTACAGGTTCAACAGGATTGTCCAACACATGAGCGACACCTGTCAAAAGAAAAAGCCAAATGAAGTTATCGTAGTGTTATCACAAATACCATATTGTTTCGACCCCATTGGTTACAACCCCCAGTGATGGCGTGATTGGCGTTTTTTTTATGGCATTGTGGCGTTATTTTTCGTGATGCGTGATTGAGCTTGAAATCTAGCGTGATTGCGTGACCGCTGGGGCCTCTGTTACTGCAAATACCGTCCTTCTACCCAGTATCAGGTTGGACAGAGTTTTTCTCGGAAAGTGACAAAACAAAATTCGAATCCCGAAACAACACTTGCATGAAGGAGTGTATTCTTGTGAAGCTTTTTTTTACGATAACATTGCCAATGACTTTGAAAAGAGTTGGTACTATGATTCAAGCCACAGAATAGTAAGAATTGCAATATGTGATATGAGAATTTCAAAGGGAAACAATAACACACCTTCGATGTTTCTGATGGCGGAGTCGCATTCTTTTTGTCCAGGAGCTGTAGTTAATGCTTCATTCAACAGTTGATTGATAGCGTCAGTCACACCTCTGTAGAAATGTGAAGAAAGATAATATTGTTATGAAAGTTTATCTTCATTATTTCTCGACTTTAAAAAAATTGTTTTGTAAATTAAAAAGAAATCTGTTAAAAACACGGTTGAAATTCAAGCAAAAGTGTCTCAAAGACACGACCATCTTTACGTTATAAGTGAAACATGTGATATGACCTTTAGTGAAAACATACTTAGCAGCGGCGGCCAAAAGGTTCTTGGCGTTCGGCGCTCCAGGGTCCACAGCCAGGGATTTGGACGCTAACAGCAACCTGCTGCTACATGTCGATGTCTTTCTCAAGTTGTTAACCAATTGGTCTTGGGCTTGTTTATCTTTGAACTTTCCAGCCAGTGTCAATCCACTGGTTTGGAAGTCTTGGTAGGAATGTGAGAATTTGGCAGAGGCTTTGGCAAGTTGTCCACTTGGTCCCTTTGCTGCATGGACAACATCGTTGGCAGCCGAATTCAAATTGAGACTGGATTCGTTGAGACGTTCTTGCACTTGACTGAATGGATCCTCCGTTACTGGGAACTGAAAAGTAAAGTATTTGAAATCTAAATCAATGTCAACCCAGAAATGCTGAAACAAATGGCAAATTGTCCATACTGACCTCAAAATTCTCTAGGGTAATAGGAGTTAATACCAAACAAGGTAACAGATGAAACATAATATAAGATACATAATTTACTGAGTAATTTCTTTGAGAAAAATTAACCCAAAGCGTCTGTTTACCCTGATGTCGGGGTTCTGTAAGAGTTGACTTGCAGCATTGATTTCTTCAATGGCATCTTCAACAATCCTTTGTCCTGGTAAACAATTCACAACGTTGTTCAAGGCTGCTGATACACCACGAGCAACCTGAAGTTAAGTGAGCATGGTAATAACATTATTAGTTTCCAGGAAACGTCTGTTCAATTAATGATACCATCCATTATGTAATTGTTTTCTACGGAAAAAAACGTCCAAAAAAGACCGAATTCTCGGCACTGGTTTTATTGTTTATAAAGAATTCAAAACTAGCGGCAAACATTACGTAATGAATATCATGGATGTAATTCAAACAAAAACAAGAATCATCTGAGCAACTACTTTGTTAGAATATTTGTTGCTTGTAAGCGGATATAAGTGACTAAAATATTGTCCGACTAAGTTTTGTCCAAAAGATCTCGTTTTACAAAACATACATCGTTTCTTCTACGCTGGTAGACTCTTTGAACGATTATCAAGTCATATATCTCCGACCTGTGCTGAGCTTTCAAATTTACCATATCTTGCAAACGCATAATGCGAAGATAAAAATCGCGTAATATTTTGAAATCGACTATAACATTTTATCTTCCCAAACTTTCTTTTTGTTTACTGATATCATGTCGTGATGATAATAAATTATGGAAAGTTTTTGTTGAATCGTACGGGACGGGACGCATGGGATTATTTCAAAAAACAATAAATGAAGGGTCACCGAAACTATATCCTTTATGAAGTGAATGACCTATAAACATTTTTCCCTCTTCTTATTCAAGATATATTTTTTATACACAAAGAATTCCACAGCAACAAACGCTCAAAATAAAATACAATTTTATTCACATGTATCACTTTGTATAAACAAAACGAAGCTGTACTGGTTCAAAACAGCGACAAAAAGGGGTGGAGGGGGTGCAAAATTAATGTTCTTACTTGAGCAAGTTTTTGTTGATTATCAGGATCGTTAGGGTTCTCCAATGCGCGTTTAGCTTCTTCGATCAGATTTGCTGACTCATGCATGACCACCTGCGAAGCTTTCAAAATAGCTTGTTTATCGGACGGCTTCTCGGACGTTGCAGCGACACCCCGGACAGCGTTAGTTAGTGCTTTCAATGCACTTGCCGTATCTCGAGCAGCGATCCCGGTGTAACTGTCGTTTCCTTGTGCAGCAGCCGTTAAGAGTTGCGCCATGGTGGCACCAACAGATTTTGATGTGGCGCCAACTTCAAGAGCTCTCTCGTCAGCCTGTAATAAGCAAAAATACAACCATGACTCTAAAGTGCAATGGCCAGTAATGTCTTTTGGCTATAAACCTCACTGATTTTAAAGAGACTACTGAGGCATCCCTGTCTCTGTGTCTCAGTGGGTACCAAAAGTTCAAAGGGGTGAAAGTCAAAACTTTCAAACCCATTGAGTAGGGTCAACTGGTAATATTTTTCCAGGGAGGTTATAAAAATCTATTGTTCTTTCATCATATGTTCAGTGGGGTGGCTCTTTATATTTATTTGTTTTACCACTGAGTGACCATTTTCTCCAATGGGGTGAAGAATGGGCCTTCTTAAGGTTTTTTTCACTGAGGTGGCCGGTGGGGCGCTTTTCACTGGGGTGGTCATCAGTGGGGCGCCGGATCACAGAGGGTGACAGAGAGGGGTTGTACCGAGTAAAATCAACTCACATTATCATCCGGGAATGGTCTGAGTTTTCCCTCGTCAGCGGACACTCTCATTTCACCAAGTTGTTGTTCAAGTGCTTTTACTGCAGCCAACGCATTATCAATCTCCAGCGAGCCACATGCTTCAGCAGCCTGTGAAATAGAGAAGTTTACATTTGAAAAATACAAAATCTGCAAATCGTCCCATTTTTGTGTCCTGGTAGACTGAAGTAAAAATCTTTTTCACTTGTTATTAAGTTTTCAAGGTAAAATCAACAACCAAGAAAAAGTCAGTTCAAATTCCATCTGTTTGCACAAAGTTATCCAAATTAAATGAGAAAGACAAGTCTTGAGTTGCTATAAGAACTCACAACATAAGAGGCAGATAACAAATGCTATGCATCAGAAATAGTTATATTCGACGCACCTTTTCGGCAGCGATTCTCAATTCATTGAGTGCGTTCTGTGTGTTTTTGCTTGAGTTTGACAATTGTAAGGCGACCGCGTTATCTCCAACTGTTGGTACTGCAGCCTTTGAGTTTGCAACAAGTTTGGATCCAGGCTAAACAAAAGAGAAGAGAAGAGTTGAAATAATTTCCAAATACACTATTCGATACTTTAAAAACATTGCCGAAAACACCGAGAGACGTGAAAGGTTTTACACCGAATTTGCAAATGTTTCTGCGCCTGCACTAAAAGATTCTGGAATTATTTCGGAAAGAAACAAAATCGACTGCTGGAACAGTTCACCTTCATCCGGAAAATCATTTTTAAAGATCTTTTCAAATTACACTAATTAAAGCAAGGGACTAGTATAACGAGAGGACAGCCAAATATTTGTGTCAATAACACCAAAAAAATAAATATATATATATATAAAAAAACACAAAGCTTACAGGAATGAAATTCTTTGATGCGGTGATCAGTCCTAATTGTGCGCTTGGCTTGTCTGGATTATTGTGACTGTCTCTGATGCTATGAATGAGGTCATGTGACTGCTCGTTGACCCCTTTGATGGAATCTTCACATTGTTGTTGTGATGAAGGGTTTCGGTTGCTTGGACCAGCGACTTTGGCGGCTGACGTCAATTGGGTAGCAGAAGCAACAGCCTGCGTGACGATTGAACAAAAGAGTTATAAGCACATGAAGTTAGAACTCGTGATATATCGTTTATATAATTCGGCTTATTTTGGTCCAAGTATCTATCCACTACCACAATTTGCCATTTCAAACACATTAAGGGCGGTTTCCACTCATCGCGCATGCGCAGCGCTCAACTTGTTTTGTGCTTGAAAATTCCTTAGAAAAGATTACGTAAACGGAAAAAACCGCAGTGGTAAAAAAAAAAACTGATAAACTGTTCTACTTTTTTTTGAAGTCGCGCGACTTGTAGCTTCATATTCAACCAATCGAATGACTTCGGTTATTTCTAAGCCAATGGTGGTCTAGTATTACGTAATTTTATTAAAAAAAGACAAGTGCTGCGCGGCGATGAGTGAAGGCCTGGTTATCCCAGTAGTCTTAACCGTTTAGATAGTTTAGAACCCCTGTTGCTTGGAGACGGAGACCTTTTAACCAATTAGGTTCATCCCTGACCGAACAGTAAAAAACAAAATTACCTGTTTGGCAGCATTTTCCAATCGTCTGATGAGTTTTTTCTTAAGAGCGTTACTGGCAGCAGCGTTTGTGGCAACGCGTAAATCTTCGGCCGCACGCTTCAACTTTTCTTGCTCATTTTTGTCATTCGGGTTTTTGGCAGCCCCCTATAGAAAAAATGAAAAAATATTTTCAAGACTCACGATTTAGTTTTAGATAAGAGTTCGGGTAATCTGATTTTAACTTATTAAGGTAAACAAACTTAAGACAATGCTTAATTTAATTCAGTGTATTTCTTTTCTTATCGGACAAAACAATGTCGGACTAATTTTTCGTCGGACTAAATTATTCGTCGGACATAATTTTCGTCACCCACA
>JAUJPO010113546.1:0-22007 GCA_032270745.1 Tiaropsis multicirrata | reverse complement strand
CGGCTGAAATGGGTTTTTCCAGATAAAATCCATATTCCCAATTTTGAGGATGTCGAACCCCTTGGATATCCTAGGATGTTGAAAATTTTGAACCCATCTCCCTGGATATCCTTGGTTTCCAGATTCTTACCTCCTGGATATCCTAGGATATTGAAAATTTCAGGGCCCCCCCCCTACGGATACGGACTTTTTCTGGAAAAGCCCAACACATTAGTGAAGAATCTGTTAATTCAATACAAATTAAATATGCACTTGCTTTCACCAAAGTTTTAACCTTTTTTTTGTATGTGTGCAATATTATGCTGAAGTTGTTATTCTTCAAATTGACTCCCAAACAATTAAATATAATCGACATTTTGTACCTTTTTTTTATTTTAGGGTGTGGTCATTGCAAGAAAATGAAACCAGATTACGCGGATGCCTCACACGTCATCAATCACGAAAAAAGGGTTTGTTTGTTTCATTATTATTGTTGTTGAGCAACCAAAAAGGAAAACAACAAGCAAATGAGTGAAAATAAGCAGGTTCTTCATTAACTATAACTCCACTGAATATTAGTCTCAAGTTTCAAAAAATAATTCATACTCAGATTGTTCTTAGTCTGTTCTTAACATTTTATCAAAAATAAGCCTCGTGTTCTTAATGAAAATTAGTAGAATCATAATACTGTAACGTTATTTTAATTTTATTATATTTTAGATTCCCGGCTCTATGGCTGCAGTGGATTGTACAGATAATGCTGATGTTTGCAATCGATTTGAAATCCGAGGATATCCAACATGTAAGTAGTCTACGTGCTCGAAAACTTCGTCATCTTTTGTATTTATTATTTCATTGACTTAATCTTTTTCTATGGAAGCAGCCTTGGAACCTCCGGAGATGCTATTTTCATTGTTTTGAAAATATAAAAAATCTAGTTGCAAACACACGGTACTTTCAGCTATTTCTTGAGAAAAAGATTACGTCATGGATGTCGTGGACTTGTGACTGACGTAACGTTATCTCCGAGACCAGTCGGAACAAAGAAAAATAAATGACGCTCAGTGGGCACGCTAAGTGGAGACTTAAATGTTATTAAAGTACAAACAAACACTGTGAGATACATTTGAATAATTCCCAGGGCTCAATCACCACCCATTTTCATGTAAAGTTTTATGTTTCGAATGACAGCCCCGGGTAAAAAGAACTATACATAAATCAATAATATATTTTTGTCTCCTTTTTTAACGCCCCAATCTGATGTATAGTGAAATATTTCAAGTAAGTTATTTTTTTAATGCTTTACGATTTACAATGCCTTATTTTTTTAGTTTTTTTATAAGATTTTCTGGGATATATTTTTCCTATGTTAGCACTGATATGACCAGCATCAATTTCTTTTGGCGTTTATCAAAGTTACTATTGCAGGGTTTAATCGTTGATCATCACCAATATTATTATTAGTTATAAACGGAGATTTGGCTAGTCTATCCTGTGATGGTCAGGAAAACTAATTTCCATCTGTACAATGTATAATTTAATAACGACTCTTGTAGTAGCAGTAAAAGAGCACAAAATCACAAAACGTTTTTTCCATTCTTCTTCTTTTTTTGTCCAGAAACGGCGTGAAAACGATTGATTATGCTGGTGGGCGTGAACATGAAGATTTCATCAACTTTATGTTAGAGTAAGTATTTTATTATTGAATTATGTTACATACGACAGTTGGCTTTTCCAGAAAAAAAAACCCTACCCCAAGTGTTGAAAACCCCCTATGGGTTCGAAATATTCAACACGGATATCCAGTGGGGCTGGTGTTAAGATAAATCGACATCCTCGCCAGGGTGATACGGATTTATTCTGGAAAAGCCCAATTACCCGGCTGATCTCCACGACGCACCTTTATCGAGCTGGAAAGCTTTTAATGATAGGAACATCTGATTTTAAGTTATACCTCGATATGTAATCATTTACCATTTTTGTCATAGCCCAAAACTACCAAAGCCAAAGCCAGTTGAAAAAGATTGGTCGGAAGAAGAAACTGACGTCGTCTTCTTGGAGCCAATGACCTTTGAAGACTTTGTGGAAAAAGAGAAATCTGTTCTAGTCATGTTTTATGCTCCATGTAAGTCTGATGATAATTAGATTTTCTTCAGGCCGTCTCGTGATCGTTTTTCTCGTGTTAAAATACGCAAAAACTTGTTGTTATTTTACCTTTCTTTAGTTTGCAAAGGTTAAAATTATTATACGGTGATATATTGAGGCCGGCGCGTCTATGCTGACGCAAGCGGAATTTGAATCAAAAGAATCTTTTCAAATTTTGAAACAGACATAAAAGAAAAAACGGATATGTGTCTACTCCATATTTCTCTCTATTCATTACAAAAGATTCTTTTATTTACATTTTGCTTAGCAGATTCCTTTGATAATATGCAATTTTTCCAAAAAAATTTCACTAAGAAATCCGTTTAGCCTTAGACCGAAACCTTCGCCAGTTTTGACTTGCTGAATCATGAATTTGAATTCTTTTTGACGTTAACCCAGGGTGTGGACACTGCAAGAAGATGAAACCTGGATTAGCTGGAGCTGCCAAGATTGTCAATAATGCTGATGACGTAATGTCTTTTATTTTCGTTCAAGTTTTCTTTTCGTACAGTGTCTGAAATCGTGAGACAGCTGCTCTACAGTGTCTTGTAAAAGTGTCACTTCAAACAATTCGATTTATTGTTCTCTGAGTGATGTTTTTAGGACAGACTGTAACAGTTCGGACAATGACTTGTTTGGATAAGTTTACATTACAAATCTTTTATCGTTAAAGAAGGAAAGTTAGGCTGCTTCAACCTCTTTCCCAGGTCTCTTCGCGTCCCTTTTGACGTTTTTGATATAGCTCGATAAAATATTCTTTGACGCGCCATACAAAAAACGCAGAATAGCGCAGAGGATACCCTTAGAAACGAGACCGAGGCTGCTTCTCATCCTCTAACGAAACATGCGAAAATATTTGAACCGCTTTGTTAAAAAGCTATCTTTCTCCATCTAGATTCATTGAAGAGATTTGTATCGTTGAATATGGGAAGTTAGGCTGCTTCTTATCCTACTAACTAAACATGCGGAAATATGGAACCGCTTTGTTAAAGCTTTTTTTCTCCATTTAGATCGCTGGCAAGATAGCCGCTGTGGACTGCGTCAAACACAGTTCGTTGGCTGGTAAATTTGAAGTCAACGGATACCCAACGTTGAAGTATTTCAAAGACGGAAAAGAACAATTCAAATATAGAGGTCCCCGAACTGAAGATGCTCTGGTCGATTTCATGAAGAGGTATAAGGGAAAGAATTTTTGTGGAAGATATTTTTGCGAATTTGGCGCTAATTCGCGAAATTTATTCCGTAAAATTAATGTCTTTCATTCAAATTGTATATTCAGAGAAATACATTTTCTAGTCAATATTAACTACTGTTTCCTTATTTTTCGTCGCAAAAGGCGTGATTGAAACAGTTTATTTTTATTTCCACCGGATGTGATGTGATGACATTTCCCCTAAATATATTTTGAATAATTTGAAATACTTGTGCAACAGTTAAACATGCGTGAAAAAGGTTTAATTCTTTTGGTTCAAACAGGATAACTACATCTTCCAGTGACTTGCATTGGGTTGTCCTACAATGTTTTTAAGCATTTAGAACCAGCTCAGTCACCATGATGCACATAGTCCTAGAAATGTCTGGTTTTTTCTACAATTTATACGCGAATGAGAGTAATGGGTATATCAAAAAGGGCTTTAACATACTACTTATTATTGCGACGTTCCATTCGACCCATTTATCTACTACGTCTAATGGGAAGTTTGTTCTATTACCTCAAGGCTTGAAATAGCGGTCGGACATTGGACTCTTCCAACATCGTTATTCTAAGTTCTATCACCTTTACTCTAGTCCGTCCGAGGAAGATTCATCCAGCAATCAACCACCTCAAAAGACCTGGGCCGAGGAATCAGAGCACATCATCCAGTTGAACGACGCAACCTTTGCCGAGTTTGTGCGTGATAAGGATGTGTTGGTTGCTTTCTACGCACCGTGGTGTGGACACTGTACTACCATGAAGGAAGCCTTCTTTGAGACGGGAAAGAAATTGAAGGAGGATAACTTCCCTGCAGTACTTGCAGCTGTCGAAGCAACACAAAATATTGAACTGGCCAAACGGGAAGGTGTTAAGGGATATCCAACTTGTAAGTATAGTAGTAGTGACAGTTTTTTAAATGGATTATTTTTCGGAAATCTGGTTTTGTTTGCTTTGTCTCGATCTGAACTTTGGACTGTTATTCTACCCATATTCTACCCATATTCGACCATTTGTTTTACAATTCTTTTTATTGGTATATGAACATATTTCGTTCCTATCTTTATTGTTATTGATTAATCTTCTCTTTTCTCTTCTTTCGTTTTAGTGATTTACTACAGGTAAGCTCTTGGTATTTCTTTATTGATCTGTTGTTAAAATTTGCCACTGTGGAAGTATTGACTATAGAAAGAAGAAAACTACTCGGTATTGCTTTCAATGCTTACTAACGATGTCAACATTATAGTCTGTTATTTCTTGATTCCATATATTTTTAATTGTTTTTAATTTCTGAGAAGTGGTGCGTATCCCACTTCTATAATTGATTTTAAACATCCTCTTTATTTTCTCTTTCTATAGCAATGGCAAGCTTGTTGAGAAGTTCGAACAGCAACGCACAGTACAAAACATGTACGCATTCTTACGTTCGAAAATCGAAGGGAAAGAACGAGAGACTCGATTCGACCAAGAGAAATGGGAAGATCTTCCAAGTTCTGTCGAGCATTTGAGTGAAGAAAACTTTCAAACGTATTTACAAAAAACTCAACATGTACTGGTGGCCTTCCATGTCAGATGTAATTGTAAATTTCTGATCATTTCACTGTGACCACAGGATGTCTTCAGATAATCTTATAATGTTCTTCATTTTACTAAAAAGAGCCATTTCAGCCTGTTTTCAAGCAATTTTCTTAAGAATCTCTCTCAGAAGGCTTATAACGTCCTTAGCACGTTTTAATTTTGTGTCACTTTCTTATATGGTTTTTATATAAAAAACGTATAATCTATCATACACAAATAGGCTAAAAACTATGCCATCATTGGGATAGAGATCGAATATTGATCAATATGGTATAATCCAATGATACTTAGAACTTGTAATTGTGGGACAAAAAAACACTATACGTCACCTTTAAAAGGATTCTACATGGATTTCTATGCAAAATCTCCTTTACACCCCCTCTAAAGTTCTCAGTTATTGTAACTATGGATTCCTACTTCTTCTATCAATTCAGGGTGTAAAACATGTGCCACTATGCGAACAGATCTGATGCAAGCCTCTTCTCGATTGGCTGGTCAAATGGATACCTTTGGTATCGCAGCTCTTAATTGTGATTTATATGGAGGTACGCATAATTTATTCGAATAAACTTCGGCGGAAAGAAACTTTCGCGTGTCGAGAAATTCGCGAAATCTTTGCATTTCGCGGGAATAAACTTTCGCAAATTTGACCAAAACGCGCGAAAAACGCGAAAGTTTCTTCGAATAAAGTAATCTTTTTTCGTGGATTGATAGTTTATAATAATTTTTTCCTGAATGAAATCATGATGATATAAACAGTTTTTTTCAATTTTCAGAATGCAAAAATTTGTTTTCTGAGGTCCCTTTGGCTCTTGCCCGCTAAACACAAAACTTCTATCCACTCCCTAACACTTAAAGAAAACAAACAGTGATATATTCAAATGGATCAGATTCAATCATTTTGCCAAAGATACCACCTTATCCTTCTCGGATAGTTACATCCAACTTCCTTGGACTAGTTACTTCAAGGAGTCTTTCAATTTTTCATTGCCCTCTTAGGCGCAATAGACATAATCCTATCAATTGACGATATACTTGCCACTAGCTTTCAGAGGAAAAATTTATTAAAGGGAATCTGAAAATTACCTAAATTGAATTTAGGAAATGGAAACTGTCATTCAATTTCTTGTAATAAAAGTGTTCGAGTTAACATCTGACATAAATTTTCCATTTTGCCTTGCTAGCCCAATTCTTAAAATTTCTGTCTCTTATTGTTACAGATTATTGCAACGAGCAAGGTGTGAAGTCATTTCCAACCATCAAATATTATAAACGTGGCGAATTCATTGAAAATTATTCGGCGTCAACGACAGCTGATGACGTCACTAGTTTCTTACAAACTCGCCACAAAACTGAGCTGTAATGCAAAATCGTAGGTTGAGTATAATATTTTTCTAGGAAAACAAAGCATGCATTTTTTTCATATAATATAATCATGCTATTTTTTATATTGATAGTATTCTTCTTACTTACTTACTAACAACGTTTATAGTTCCATGTTTTTTTTTTGAACGCCGTTTTGTTGTTTATCACATGAAAAATATTGCATTGCATCGTACAATCTAGCAGATGGTTCATAAACCATTCTTTGCCTCTATTTTCAGTTTTCCAATTTTCCAGTTCTAATCTGAAAAACGTATAGTAAAAATTTCTAAAATGTGGATATTTTAGGTTCTTTCCCTCTTAGGGTATATCATTTTCTTCCGATTAATATTTTCGGT
This sequence comes from Tiaropsis multicirrata, assembly GCA_032270745.1. Taxonomy (NCBI): domain Eukaryota; kingdom Metazoa; phylum Cnidaria; class Hydrozoa; order Leptothecata; family Tiaropsidae; genus Tiaropsis; species Tiaropsis multicirrata. The sequence continues at coordinate 15,392 of JAUJPO010113546.1, read as the reverse complement.
GTAGGATTTTTAGCTTCAGGGCTTTTAAATAATTTAAATTTATCTATCTAAATCTTTATTGAGTTTAATGAATTTTTATATAAATTTTCAAAAAAACTATTTTGTCGTTTTTTTTTCTTTTGTTCCTACGAGTTTCTTTAATTTTGAGACTTTATTTTTGGGTATTTCCAAAATTGGAGCAAAGATTGTTTTTGTTTAAAATTGTTTTTGATCGAATTTAGGAAAAAGGTTTTTGATTTAACTCTTTTTTCTTTCGTTTCTCTATTGGAAACTTTTATTTTGATTCTTTTGACAGTATTTGTTTGTAATTGTTCGAAGAATTGCAGCGCTCAAACTACTGTTCACTTATTTCTATTTGTAACAGCTCAAATTTCTTTCGTCGAAAGTTTTTCAAATTCAGTCAGACACGTCAAATTTATCATTTCAATTCGACACATTAAATTTCATTTGTCAGAATTTTTTTCTAATTTGATTTCTTTCGTCAAAAAAAATTCAAATTCAGTTTAACACGTCAAATTTATGATGATTTATTTATCGTCAAAAATATCTCAAAGCTAATTCAACACGTCAAATTTCTTTCGTCAAAAGTTTTTCAAATATTCAATCAAACACATCAAATTTATTCTTTCGTTAAAAATAATTCAACACGTCAAAATCCTTTGGTCAAAAAGTTTTCAAATTAACGTCAAACACGTCAAATTTATAAGTTCTTTTGTCAAAAATATCTTAAATTTAATTCAACACGTCAAATTTCTTTCGTCAAAAGTTTCTCAAATTCAGTCAAATTTCTTTCGCTAAATAATTTATTTCATCAAAAGATTTTCAAATTTAGCCAAGCACATTAAATTTGTCAAATCAAAATTTTGTCGTTAAAGAATTTCATATTTAATTCAATACGTTACATTTCTTTTGTCAAGATTTTTTGCTTAATATATGCAAACTACAATATTAAAGACTCATCAGGAAAAATGAAACTGATGATAGAAAACAAAATGAACAAATGTGTACTAAAATTTTATGTTTTTCTTTGGGAAAAATATATAATATAGTATAATTACGAAAAAGTATTATTTTACAAAAATAGAAAGTTCCTCCCCCTTTAAAAGTTGAATATGGTACAAAAAAATTTCAAACAAAACATCGTAAGAATATAAGATTTCGTTTAAAAAAAAGAACCCCCCCATTTTGAAATTGATGACGTCATCGTTGTTATGGTGATTGTGTGATGGTGTATTTTTGTTTTTGGAAGTTTGTTTGGTGTTGATTTTAAGTGTTCATAACTCCACGAACGAATTCTGAAAAATAAAGGATTTTGCATTAGGCCCTATTAATATCAATGCTGAAACCTAATTGAATAGATGAATGACATTAACGGTCATTGCAACAGAGGTTATTATTTACTTTTAAGCACAAATTGTTACTTCGTAATTAGAAAAGTACTGGGGAACCATACACCCAGTTTTTCGGTATTTTGAGAGTTTTTCAGTCATTCTATTTGCCCGAAAATTTGCATCTTTTAATTTCATATAAATATGAAATGCAATATAAAATGTATACGGTGTTGGTTTGGTCTTAACGAAGCGAGCGACTAAATAAATATAGAACAAGTTCTTTCCTCCCAGTTAAGTTTGATGTTTCGACTGTGTATAATTTGTGAAAGACAATCTACCCTCTCCATTTTGTTAAATATTGTAAATCAAATATGTTTTGAGAGATAATATTTCGGGATATTGTAACAGTCTTTATTATCCTAATTTCCGTTGAGGGTGTTTGAGCTTGGAAGCAAATTAACTTGTTTTTTTTATAGTAAAGAATCAATGTTTTTATCAAACAACCTCCATCAAGTTTAGTCCTTAAATAACCCCCTTCGATTGACTCTTTGTTCATTGAACCCTGAAATTCAAGGGTGGTGGGGCAGTGGCGCCCAAACTGTTTGTTTGAGAGACTGGCGGTACATACCTTCATAGTTGATCATTCCGTTTGAGTCTTCCATTCCTTGTACTAAAATATCGACGTCCCCTGAACTTAATTTCTCTCCTATAATTAGACAAACAATGTAAATAACTTTTTTAGTGATTATTAAAATGCGAAAAATTTTAAGAGATCACTTTTTACCCAAGAATGAATCAAGTCCAGGTCTGTAACCGCAAGATTAAAGCTAGAAACAACTTTCATAGATTTTCACTTATATCACAATATGTTCATGATATATCCGTAACGTATGATCTTTTCTATGAAAACATCCCCAAAAGTCTGGAACTGTAGTCTTTGTTGTTAAAGTCAAAACTAGTGGCAAATGCCTGGCTTTTTGGGATGTTTTCGTATAAAATGATCACGTATTATTTATTTTTATGGAAGAGTAGAAAATAATTTGGAGCGCCCCTCACCTAAACTGGTTAACAAATGTCGGACTTCGGCAACGCTGACCATTCCGTTGTTATCTCGGTCGAAAATCCTGAATCCTTCAGAGAAAGCTTCGAAGCCGCACGAACTTTTCTTTTTGCTCATCGTATGGAAGATTGGAATGAATTCTTCGAAACTTATTCGTTTTTGTCCTATGTGAATTTAGAAGATATGAGATGTTTTACTACAGATAAATTTTCCGTTGAAATTTGAATTTCCACAGAAATTTACAGTGTAATAAGAAGCTTATGATATACACCAGTCTCTGTGTCCTAGTAGATAAAAAGGTTCAACGGCCTAAAAATCAAAACTTTCAAATGGGTCAAATGTCAAATGTATATAGGGATATAGCCTGTGGGATGGATGACAGAGACAAGGCCTATGGTATAATAGTATGCACCGAGTCAATAAATATTGACCCTTGATGTTGACTTAGAATGCAAGTTATCAGTTGCAGAGATTATTTCCTAAGCAACGGAACGTCGTCTTAAACATAGGCTTATTCTCGTCCTCTAACGGAAGAGTTTCTTACAGACAAAATGGAAATGTCTGAGAATAAAACTACACTTCACGCCACACATTTACTATCAAGTAACTTATTGAGTTTCCAAAACAGACATTTTTTGTCAGGATATTTGTGATTCCATTTCTTATACCGGAAGTATCCGGTAAAATAAGTGATAATGAATATTTAGATAAACGAAGTTACACGAAATTTTTTAATTCAAAGCAAAGATGGAGTACTTATCATCAACGGTAGGAGTGTCGGATACTGAAGGTAGGCTGTCTTATTCAAGGCGAAAGTTTCCATATTTATATATTTAGTACTCTCCTCTATTGGTAGCCTACCTCTGTATCCGAACCTGATAACACTATTTTCTATCGAAATTACCTGAAGAGTCGATATCTGCGACGATTTTTTTGACTTCAGCTTGGGTTGGGTTGCATCCGAGAGCCCGTAAAATATCTCCTACATCATTGCATTCGATTTTGCCATCTCCTTGTTTATCGAAAAGCGAGAAGGTATCGCGGTATTCTGAAATATGAACAATAATAGTTGTCTATTGTTTATTATGTGTCATTCAGGCTAGACCATGGTGTGTCATTCAGGCTAGACGCGGAATATTGGATTTCACTATCATTAGACTAGCAAGCGTCTGGTTTTCCTGAGACACAAAACGCGGGAGTTGTGCTTATAAAGTGATGCGCGCGGATTTGGATTCAGCGAACGTAGTGAGCGTGTTGCAAGCGGAGCTGCAGCGAAATACAATGACTAGTTACTAGTCTACACTATCATCGATACCCTAAATCTGTTTACAATTTGAATTCATGATGTCCATTACGTCATCTTTTCTACGGAAACATCCCAAAAAGCCGGGCATTTGTCACTAGTTTTATTGTTAGGAATTCAAAACTAGCAGCTGCAAACGCCCGGATTTTTAAGATGTTTCCATAGAAAAGATGACATAATGGATATCATGAATTTCTGTTCATTGTCGACTCCAGGTTATCTTTCCAAGGCCTTCCACGGTATAAAAAATTATATTAAAACATAAAGTGACAGGGTCTCAAAAAATCTTCTAAAAAGTGTTTCAGTGTTTCAGTTTGGGATAAATATCATGTCATTTGTAATTACGGTTATTCATACAATACTCTTTGTTAATTATGGAAATTAAAGGAAAAGTAAATGATTTCTTAATGACAATATGTGGAACGAGGAGGAAATGATTTGCAATCAGCAGAAAAGAGGAGTGACCATATAGTGTGTGTGTTTGAGTTGCAAAAAAAATGTCAAAAAGAAGGTCTGTAATCCATTAAATCAATACCTCAAAACATTTTCTAGAATCTTTTTTGTGGAATATCTTGATTACTTATAATGAACCCCCATGTCATGGTAAAGGCGTCAGATTTAAAGAGAAAGGCTCAAAGCAAGAATAATACGCTTGTGTTTTTAGATTTCAGCTCAATATAATTTATCATTAGCTGGGCTAAATTTCCACTTTAGGTATAATCTTTTTAAGCCCCAGTGAAAAATGACAAGATGAATTAATGATGGTGTGTTTTCAGTTTACAAAATGAATGTGTGTGAAGCGTGTGAAGTAATTCGAACGACCTTATTTTCAAGAAACTATAAAGCTATGATACCACAGTGCTATGAGAGAGAAAGGCGAATTATGTTTTTTTGATAGATATCAAGTGAGGTTAACCTATCCCGATTCATATCATTTTGCATAAATTGTTTTTAGTGTCCAATTTAAATTTTTCATGAGATAACAGACACGTAACAGTCAATTCACGAGAAAGCTTAATTTTTTTACTGAAAACTTTGCATAAAAATCACTTATGTGTTAACCAACAAAATCGTGTTATAAAGATTGATTCATCACAGATAAATAATGAAACGAAATAATGAAATCTTTAAAGAGTCCCAGCTCACAATAGTAAAAATTTACAAATACCCCAAGCTGTGGTGAAAGTTTGGTTACTGTAAATTCCACCAGCGTTGTGCCCCAATAGGTACCAAATCTCAATGGGGTGAAACCCAACTGGTATTGTTTTTCCAGTAGGGTTATAATAAAAATCTACTGTGCTTTCATTATATTTTCGATATTCTCATTGGAGGGGCTCTTTCTTTTTTTTTGTTCAAGCACTGGGGTGGGAGGTAACACTGTTGCAAAAACAATTGGGCGGTTTTTTGAGCGTTTTTTCACTGGGGCGGCCAATGAGACAGGGTGTATTAAATCATTAGTTTACTACATTGGTACGTAATCAAGAATAGACACACAACATTCTTTCAACGTCCAAATAACGTTCTAACGTTGAAATAACGTTGTTTGGACACGTCAAAACCTTTTTTCTCTCCTAACAGACCAACCAATTGAATCAGAAAATGCTTACCCCACATTTGGTCTTCATTTTGGTCTTCCTGGAGATTTGGAGAGAAGAGAAAGAGAAAAAGAATGAAAAGTAGAGTAAAGACACTTCGCTATTCCACCATTTTGTAAAACGCGTTTCAACATTTGATGGATTGAAAGTAAATTATATCAGACAATCCGTTTTTAGACGTTGAACTACACATAACACATGGAAGAAAATTGGAGAGAAGGAAAATAATAAAAAAGAAAGACTTTGAAATAGATCGAATTTCTAAAATGACATTCAAAATTCTGGACCGCTACTGAAAGAAAACAAAAAACGCTTAAGATATTTGGATGAAAAATGGCTTGAAGTGTGAGAGAGAACCAAAGTGAGACGAGAGGATTGAAATCAAATCTACTCATGAGAGAAATCAGAAAGAATAGAAAAAAATGCGGAACAAGACTCGACAAAGATTTAAATCTCTCTCAAATAAGATCTATTTTAGCACACAGCATTATTATCAACCTAAGAAAAGACTTTCCATAGATATAAAAATTACCATTTTAATTCTAATTGTCTCCTAATAAACTAACTCTCGATGTGATAAAATGCCACGATGCTTTAATCCTTCTTGTCGACAAAGAAAAGTCAAGATTCTAATCAAACGACTAGGACAAAATGATCAACTCCTCCAAGAAATATTTTGTACAAACATTTTTGTGATTGGTCTGTTTAGGAAAGGAAATAGGGGACAAAGGGGTCCCACCTTTAAGATAAGAAACATTTAACACTTTCTCACATTTAAAACAAGGGCGCAAAATAAATCTAAACAGGAATAATAATATTATTAATCACTGGCTGTGAGTTAATAAAATGATCAAGCAGCGATTTTTTATAACAAAACTATTTTGAATATACAATGAAAATCTTTATATTTTAAGTTTATACAAAAAAAAAGAGTCTAACCTTCAACATCATCGTAACTCATGGTGCTCTTATAAAAGTGACAAAAACCAAGAAAATCAAACTGCTGTGTGTCTCGTTCAAGCGACTCAACCCTTCTGTCAAAAGCAAAGAAAACGATTCAACACTCTGTGGGCTCTTAGATAACAACAAATGAAAACGACATAAAAAACAGCGAATTAATTCGTGTCTCTTTTACATCGCATTGATCACTCCCATTAAAAAATCGTTTTTTTATTATTGATGTTTTGTCTAACAATAGAGAAGGATAAATATTGTCATGTATTTGTCGTTTTTCGCAATTAATCATATAAGTCGTTAAATAAACTCCATCGTAGAGAGTTTAGAAAATTAACATAATTTTTTTTTAAGAACATTATTTTTTATAGGTAGTCAAGTTCTTTCAAAGGCTTTATAAACGAAATTTAACAATAATTTATCTTCCAATTTGAGACCAACACTTCGCTCTTTAAACTCGTTTAAGAGACTTTCCTACGGAACGCTCGAGTGGGCTCAAATTGGCAGTCCGCAACCTCTTTAAGAATAATTTCAGTCGAAAATTAAAAATGACAGGGTCTCTTACTCAAACTTCAGTGCTTTAATCGAACCCAAAAGACGAGAAAATGTTGATTTTGGATAAGAAACAACTAGAATTTCTTGTAAGTAAATGAAATATATATTTCCAAATAAAAGGCAAAAAAGGAATTATTTTTGTTAAAAATAAACATAGAAAACAGTAACTTAAATATAAAAAAAGGTAGATAAAATTCATAAATAAACTTTGTTGGGATAAAATGAATTAAAATGCTCTTTTCTTTATGTTCGAAATAAAAAGAAATTCACTTAAAAAATTGCTAATCGTTTATACTAGAAATGTAATAAGAGGTAGTTTTGTGGTCACATATTTTTATTAACGAAAAAAAAAATGGACAGACACTGCGAGGGAGAGCGGTCACTGTCCAGGATGCTAAAGGGGTGGTGTAAACAAGATTGTTACAAAAATTTCATTCCATTCTCCATATTAGGCCTTGTCAACAAACATGACTGAGTTTCTCTCTCTCTCTCTCTCTCTTTCTCTCTCTCTCCCTTTCTCTTCTTACGTTTTTGTTATGATGAAAGGGGCGTCCTTTCGTTTATACTAGATTCGTGTCATCTAGTCGGAAGGAATCTTTTTCGTAGGAAATAATTACCCTTCCTATAAAATAAAATTTCTAATAACTCTATTCTTATCTAGAACTCGCATATTTTCGTTATTTTTAGATAAAATTCGTAATCTGGTGCAAAAATACTTTTGCTACACATCTTAACAATTGAGAACCTTTATTATTATGCCTGAAGCTTTGAGTGTAAACGTTTTGATACTTTCTACTCCTACATTTACTAGCATATAAATAAAAAAGCCAAAAATGTAACATGTACTTTGAAATAACACAAATAAGTGTTTTATAGTAGCAATATTAAAAATTAGGGCAAAAATTAGAATAAAACCTAACTTTGAAAACTAACAAAAGTGTGGAACTTATGTATTTTAGACTATAAATAACTGACGCTTAAAAGTGCCCCTTGCATTTTTTGAGATTAATATTCATCATATTCACGAAAGGAGAAATAACTTCATAGGAACATAAATGATTTTTCAAGGTAAAGAAAAGCAATACATCCATGGCATTAAGCTATATATTTCATTCTATCTCGTCCTTCATATAACATTCAAAAGAATCAAGTAAAACATAGTCAAACAACAAATTTCCGATCCGTTTTTTTTAGAGCATTCTCCATGTTCATGAAGCTATAGAGGCCCCCTTGTGCCGGGGGCAATAAACATTAAGAGTTTTATAGCTTTCACAGGTTCCTTGACGACGTGGAAATTTAAATGGTTTAAACAAGAAGGATGAAAATAATCTAAAAGAAGAAAATAATAACAAATTCTAATAAAACATGGAAATCTAAAAAGAAGGATTTTACAAATAAAAAATGAAAAAAATAACAAAAATGGTTTCTAAAAAATAGCTTTGAAAATAGTATGGTACAAATTTTATTCAAATAAATAACTCTTCACTTCAATTTTCTGAATAATTCAATCAATCAATCAATCAATCAATCAATCAATCAATCGATCAATCAATCAATCAATCAATCAATCAATCAATCAATCAATCTTCTGTAGTGAATACTTGTAATTTTATCCAATCTTTTTTTTTTCACCATTTAAAACATTAAAGGGGTGAGAGAACCTATTGAATTCAACTTGTTATCTAAAACATTAACAATTCGCATAATATTTATCAAGTTTACCAAAGTTGCTAGGATACATATAATTTTTTTTTACAAGAAAGCAACAAGAAAAAAAATTCATATAAAACTATCTGTCATAAAACAAAAACAGTAGTATTTTCTATACAATGTAAAAAAAATGGAAATAATTCTTATATTATACTTTTTTCGGTTGCAGTAACATTAATACCAAAGAAAAACAATAACTTAACCCCCGTGTGTCCCCTAAAATTGAACATGAAAAGGCAGACTTTAATCTGGCTTGCGTTGTATGAGAACTACTGTACTTCGCGGATACAAAAGCTACTCAAAAATTTAAACGGAATAAGGAATATGAACAAAAGCAAAACTCTCCGTCAAAATTGTTGACAACCATCTGTATCCGCCACTGTCTCGTCTCGTTTTCTAACTCACATTATTTTCCCTTCACAACTTCAGTATCGTTTAATAAACTGCTAGCCCATTAAAGAATCTCCGCAGCTTCTGACACCCAGTTTTGACGGAAAAGATCATGGCATATTAAAGAAAGCAAGAAATCGTAAAGAAATGAAACCACAAGTTAAAATCTACCCCCATACTACCAGCAAAACAAACATCATCCGACTTAATGTCATCGAGTTGTCTTCTCTAGGCTGTTACGGATATTCTTAAAAATATCGATGGTATTTTGCAGACCCTTGACGTAACCTTTATCAGGACCAATGTGAGTGTTCAGTTCATCGTGTTTCAATACGCAGTGCGCAAAATCGATCATGCGAACTTCGACCAGCGGTGTTTTCATCGAAGTATCGCCGTCATACATTAACAGTAAAGAGCTACAGTAGAACCTGTAACAGTCTGCCTTTTCTATATTGTATAGTAGTTTTTCCAGTCTTTCTATGTAAGGGTTGAGCAGTTCAATACGATATTGTGAGCCATTGTATAGAAAACGTTTCAATGCTTTTACAAAGTCTTCATCTTTGAATTTCCGTCCTTCAAGTTTGTTGACCGTGAAATATTCCTCGCTGCATGGCTGGTAGACCTGAAGAGAAGAGCAATACAAAACGTTATTTCAACATTGTTTCAACGTCCTAATAACGTTCTGACTTTGAAAAAAACGTTGTTTGGACGTTGTTAAGAACATTCGCCATTCGCGAAAGTAAATTCCCAAAATTTCGCGATTTTCTCCTCGTGGAAGTTTATTCTCGCAAAATGAAGTTATTTTCATGCTCCGGATATCCCGGGATGCACTATAAAGGTAGATCATTTGCTAATATATATATTTTGCTACATTCGCGAAAGTTTATTCTCGCAAAATGAGAAATCTCCTGAGTTTATCAATCGGGAGAAGTTTCTTTCTTATAATAATATAGTATTTGTATTCTATTTTTTTTATTATCTATTTAATTACCTGCATGCCGGACATTCGGACGCCTAAACTAAGTGCAGTGGTTGAATCAGCTTTCCTTTGCTTTCGTTTTTGTTTTTCCGCGCCCTCGCGGTCGCCGAAACCACGTGTTCCCATCTTCAGGTCTATGGCGCACGGAAATTTAAACTTTCGTGATACATCTTCTAGAAGAATAAATTCTTGATTTTTTGATAAAAATTCATAAGTTAAGGATTTTAACTCACGTTTTTAGTTATATAAATGTAGGTTCTTACACCTAGTAAAGCATAGAACGTAATTTTGACGTCCATTTCGGCTTCGACCCCAAAATTGCAAAATGCAATTTTTGGCAAAAAAAAAACGCGAAATTTTCATGCAATAAAGTACTCTACAAAGGATATACCGTTACCAACCAAAAGAGTATATCTTGTTAAAACACTTAAAACAGTCGATAAAGTCGAGAAGTTTATAAAACGAGTTCGCTGAAAAGTATTTTTCTTTGAATCTGACGACGAAACTGAACAACCAAAACGATACGGTTCCAAATCACTGAAATGCCCTCCGTGATTTAAAGAATTTCGAAAATGATTTACTCGACTTAATACAGAATAATATCATTCAAACGTGAACACAATGTCTTCCAACGCAAATTACAAGATGACATACAGTGTCGGATACAGGAGGTAGGCTCTCTTATTCGAGGAGAGTAATTAATTTCCATATAAGGTGATAATGACAGTTGGTGTACTCTCCTCCCTTGGTTAAATAGCCTACCTCTGTATCCGAGCCTGACATACGCACGATTAACGCATCGACGAACGCCCTCATACCAGCTGACAAAAAACGTATTAACTCACCAAAGCTAAATACGACATGCAGATAGTACGGAATCCAAACGCACAAGATTTCTTCTATGCTGACGAACTTAACTGACGAAAAAGTTTCGTTTATTCCTTAATATTTAAACATTTTCCCTTCAGCATTCTAGGACAACAAAGCCAGATGCATTTGAAGTCATTTAAAGTCTTCTTTAAACGAACGAATGATAAAAATGAATGAGAGTGAAATAGCAACTGAAAAGGATACTTTCAGATTTTTTGTCTTCAATACTTCGGTGTAGTTGTTTCAGTACTCGCTCTTTGATCTTTAAATCTTCTAATAATTAGAAATACAGAATGAATGAATGTGAAGAAAAACCAAAAATGGAAAAAGATATCGCACAATAATTCAACCAAGGATTACGGCAAAGGTTGTTAACTAACTTTACTTAAAATAATAATGTTGTAAATTCTGTACCCCCCCCCCCCCTGTTGAAGAAATTTTCAATATCCAATATCCAGTGGGTATGAATTTGAAGATCAAGGATATGCAGGGGGTTTGAGATTTTCAACACGGATATCCAGAGGGGTCGAAATTTTCAATATCCTAGGATATCCAGGAGGTATGAAGTTAAAGACCAAGGATATCTAGTGGAGGGGAGATTCAAAATTTTCAATATCCTAAGATATCCAATGGGTAAGAATTTGACGATCAAGGATATCTAGGGGGTTCCAAATTTTCAGCACGGATATCCAGGGGGGGGTGGTGTTGATGCTAAGAGAACTTGACAAGATAACGGATACGGACACGGACACCAACGGATACGGATTTTCTTTCCGGAAAAGCCCATTTTTTCAATTAAGTTTTGGATTGCAAAAGTAAAAATTTATATAAAAAAATACAAGACCTGACTGTTCAAAGTGGCTGTTCTTCCAAAATAAATAACAAAACCACACGAGCACCACTACTTACCTTTATCTTCTAACGTTGTAAATACACTATCGAAAGAAAGAAGAAGGGAGGTTTTTACTCTGAAACAGAAAAATAGTTTCTCAAAGTCAGGAGATTCTCTACAACTTTTTTTTTTTCAAACAACAATAAGCAGTCTACTGGTAACCAAAAGAAGTATTATTCTAAAAAGCTTCCCATAATGTATTCCATTCACCATTAAAAAGGCTGTTCTTCTTCGGATTTGACCTTTCAATACTTGGCATGGGGGATTGAAAATTTGATGCCTGGATTCAGCATTATCCACACACACCCAAATTTAAGAAATCTTCCAGCTGAGAAATTTTGAATTCTATTGCTTCCCCCATGATTTCTTTTTCCCAGTTTTTTTAACCCCCCCCCCCATCGTGGGGTGAAGTCCCCCATGGGCCTAAGCCCCATGACCACTCGATGAAAAATAAAATTAAGAATAACGGCTGGGAAGATAATGTTATTATCCAGAGAGAAACATTTTTAAAACTAAAACTGTTGTAATTTTATCAGACCCAAATTTCCAGGTTTTATCAGATTTTTTACTTTTAGGACTTTATATTTTTAAGATTTGATTATTTTTACTGTGCTGTAGTTACATTGCAATACATTTTATTCTATCAGAGTAAAAAAAACTCCCCCCCCCATTTAATACTTACTTTGTGAAACTTTGGTTTTTAATGAGCTGCATACCAGTCAGCCAGTTTTGGAATCGATCATTATCTTTAAGATAAGAACATTCTTTGGGTAAAGCAAAACAAAGAATTTCTCCATCTTCTGCTTTATGACAAACCACTTTCACGATTCCTATAAAATCATAAACAGTCATTTTTAAGATCGATCGAAAGATTTTATTTTAATCAAGAATTATGAAAGATTAAAAAATTAACAATTCCATTTTATTCAAGATTCAAAAAATGCTTTGATTGAAGTAATACATATTAAATAGATATTGTTGGCTGACTGCCTAAATTTAAGGCTATCATTTAAAGTTACAACAAGAAATAGTATCTTTCCAAAATCTGAATAACCTATTCTTATGTAATCTTTCAAATGGAAACATCCTTTTTTTTTTAAACGGGCGTTTGTCACTAGCCCCAATTTTTTAACAAAAAAAACTAGTAGCAAACATGTTTCCCAATTTTTTGGAACGTTTACTGTAGGAAAAATTACTTAACAAATGTATACCATCAATTTAGCATGAAAACAACACAAGCTTTTTGAAATAATTCCTAGCTCTTGGGAAAAAAAAGAAACGTTTTCAAAAATAATATGTGTAAGACTGAGTAAGACTCACCATAAAAATTTGGGATGAAATTTTTCAGATGCTCTGGAAAACCTTCATAAATGTACTGCTCGTCTTCATTTAGGTGCTTCAGTAATTTGTTTTTATCGTACATCAAAAACACATGGTGTCCACTCACTTGATGTCTGTACAACGTCAACTGAACTATCTTACATCCATGGTCCAACTCTCGGTAGATCTCCTCTCGTACTGTGGACATTGCCATTTCGATTTATGGAACATTGAGATTTTTTTCCTATTTTTTTTATATTTCTAATTATTCTAGAATAAGAGTAATGTTCAAGATTTTTCCAAAAAAACTAAAAAGTTACCAAAGAAGATTTATTATCAGTCAGGGAATATTGGCAAGTTTTCGTCCTCACTTGCATCTTTAAAATCCCGTAAAAACAGGTGTTAAAGGTCATAAAGTCTTTTGCATCGGTGAAATAACTTGAAATTTTCGTCGTCAAAATAATATTTGAACAATTCTATCCATTGCGATTTTCATGTTCCTCTTTTCTTTGTTCTTAATAAAGTACTGAAAATGTCTGTACGAAGGAGTCACATGACGTTGGAAGAGTCGTAAAAGTCATAATTACCAAAAATTTGTGCCTTCCATCTGGGGAGTAAATTCGTTTTTAAATCTGACTTCAACAAAATAGACTCAACAACAGTGTGTATTAGACTATGGTATAGTGTTTAAGAGTCTTGTGTGATTTGATGTACAGTATTGTATTGTTTTATAAACCTGTTTTATTTTGCAAACTCCTTGCCAACGCTATTTTTAATTTTGGTAATGTTATGAGGATGCGTTTTTGGATGGATTCTCTGAGTTAATATAATGTATGTATATAGTGAAAGATATTGAGTTTTAGAAAGCAAAAATTTTAATCATGTTTGCTACGTGCTCATAGACTAAGAGAAGCACAGAAGTTGTAATATACTATAGTATGTCACATGGCACTTGAAATCTTTTTCCACCTGCACTATCACTTGCCTTTTACTGACATTAATAGAACCCAGAACACTCAGGCTGAGAAAGAGAAGATGATTGACAAGACTTTTTTATGTTACTTTAAAAGTGCTTACACACGGCTTTCTTTTAGATAACATTTGGCAATTTTGAGCGTGATTGACCTGCTTTGTTTGCTGCGCCTTATTGTCGCCATTGTTTCACTTTAAAGTTCAAATCGCTTGACCTTGGAAGTTTTGTAAAGTACACAGTCAGTCATGTCAACTTCATAAAAAATAAGATTCAATTTTATTTGCCCATGTCATCACTCCATAAAGGAGGAACTTCAACTGATTTCTTTGCCTTCTTTGTCCTTCTTTTATACTCATAGCCTAGTCTGTACTATATAAAGTCTAGTCTGAACTCCACCACAAAGCTCTAAAACAATGTGTACGAACTGCAAAAAACACCTGGATGCGAACTCACATTTCCAGTTAGACAGTTAATTATCTCATTAATTATTTGTTCATGACTGGATAGTTAATTAGGTATACAACTTTTTAAATTAGGTTTAAAAATTCCCAATTGTAAACGCACTTTTCTGCTATATTGACATAAAAGAGAGCTAAGCGATGTTGTTATAGCGACATTGAGGCCTGCAGGGCTTCTATGTCGGCATGCGACGCTGGCTTGCCAGCTATAATTTACAAAGCAGCATTTTTAAGGATTGTTGATTGTTGCTTGTTGTAAAACCTCTCAGATTGCCTATTTACGATGTTAACAAAAAGATGCAACAGCATATAACAAATATTTGAAATATACGCAAAAATAAACTTACTTTTCTACTTCGTGAAGTCTTTCCATATCTGAAGATCATGATTTTTCCTTCCACGTCTATTCCAGCTTTCTCCAAAGCTTCAAAATCTGAATCACGTCCATAATTTCCATACACTAAGTCGGCCTGCGAAAGATAAAGGATGAAAACTTTAATTGCAGGCACCACAGCTCAAAGGCAACTCTCGATATAGTCAAATTTAAGGATACCCCGTCGAACACAAAAGAACGGGTATTTTTATAGCCACAAATCTCTTAAAAAACAAATCTATACTTGTTGTCTATTTTCCGAAATCTGCTTTCGGCAGACACATGACGTTTTATCAACATTGTTTCGACGTCTTTACAATGTTTTAATGTTTTCTCAGCGATCAAATTAACGTTGGCATCTTGGCAAGTATGAAAATAAAATACTTTGATAAAATTTCAAATTTTTGTTGAAGAAATATTTGTACTGTAGAGATTCAATGTCTATTGAAATGGAAAGAACAGCTTTAAAATGAATTTGACCGAACAAAAATTCTAAAATTTAAATAAGCTTGAGATTCAACACAGTCCAAATTATATACCGTCAATGAGAGTTAGATTTCATTTGCTCGGGTAACATTTCACGGTGTATTTTACCAAACCTCCAAAGTCTTGAACACGTAGAATTTAAA
>JAUJPO010113435.1:0-22009 GCA_032270745.1 Tiaropsis multicirrata | reverse complement strand
TTCCTTATTTTTATACGAAAAAAATACTGCGAAACTGAAACAATGCAATGTAGTAGTTTACTTGTTTTTACGTTTTATATGTTTTTAGTGTGCCTCGAATAAACGCCCCCTCTGGTTGGGGCGTATATTCGAGGGGGGCGTTTAAAAGAGGGGGGCGTTTATTAAAAAAAACTGAAAAAAGGGGGGCGTTTATTCGAGGGGGGCTTTTAATCGAAGTATTACGGTAGGAGGAATGTCATTTATAGTATTTAACACACTTATTGCATTGGGCTTTTCCGTACCCCCTGTTAAGGGATATCAAGGGGGTTTGAAATCTTCAATATCCTAGAATATCCAGGGGGAAAGGATTTGAAGACCAAGGATATCCAGGGAGGAGGCTTCGAAATTTTCAATATCAAAGGATATCCAGGAAGTAAGAATTTGAAGACCAATGATATTCCGGGGGTTCGAAACTTTCAGCACGGAAAAGTTCATTTAAAATTTAAATTATGATCGCTTTTAATATCAAAATTGAACCACAAGGTTACGAACAATAAACGTGACAATAAATAATCATTGATAGAAATCGTCTTCAACACATACGTACGAACGTACGAAAGTAAATCAGACATACACGATAGTCATCTATCAAAATCGAACCAAGAATTTAAAGAACATAAAGAAAACCACTACTTGGTTTAACTGGTGGCAGACACAAACGGTTTCACCAAACAGTCTGTACAATATATATACAGCCAGCCAAGCTCAAATTCAATTTAGAGGGTATAATACCAGTTAAAAGAAGAAAGCAAGGTACAAGGCACTCATCTACTACGTATCTACAGGTATACTTTTATTAATACTTCTCAAGACGACAAGTTACCCTCTTTGCAAACCAACAGATGTTTGTTGAGTGGATGTTTTTGCGAATAACATTTACCACAGTAATCACATTTAAATGGTTTCAAGCCAGAATGAGCCGCCAAGTGTCTTTTAAGATTTCCTTTGCGAGAGAATGTTTTTTCACAAATAGTGCAATTGAATGGTTTAATACCCGTATGAATGTCTTGATGAGCTTTAAGGTGACCCTTTTGTGTAAAGCTTTTACCACACTCTTCACATTTAAAAGGTCGTATTCCTGAGTGTGTATCAAGGTGAGCTTTCAAGTGGCTTTTGGATGAATAGGTCTTCCCACAAAGGTCACAACAAAACGCATCAGACGCCGGTTTTGAAGGTGCATGACCACTTTGCTGAGTTGGTAATCCTGGGTTAAAGACGACTTCGTTGGCTAGATTTGGAATCACCTTGAATGGTGAACCACCAATCAAATATTGTGCTTGGTTTGTTGGATACATTAACCCGTTAACAGTCTTGTTGTTGATTCTGTTACCGCCATTCATCATGTTCAAAGTGGCCGTGTGAAATGGATTTCCCACCAATGTTGGTAGGTATGGCGAAGTAGTAAAAACATGCTGATTGCTGACATCCAGTTTGTCTTTCACGAAAGGGATATTGTAAAAAGGTGGACCAATCAGTGACTCGGGTGTCACATTATACATCTGCTGAAAAGTCTGTTTACCATCGAAGCTGATATCCAAGGAAGAGTTATCCTTCGGTAGATAAGGATTGTCATCGGAGTCGTCCAATTCTTTCTTGATTTCAATCTTGATTTCTGTTTCGCCCATTTTTTTTTTTGTTTATATTTTTTTGTAATTTTTGTATGTAACTGTAAAATAAAAGAATAAAAATATACTTGTAGATTGTGTTCAAGCATACAGACAGCTTTAAAAAATATAGTGTTAAAAAAGTAAAGATTATCGATTTTCTTTTTATATAAAAATAACATAATTTTGTCAAGCGTCTAAATTTTCAGAAATATAAAAAGAACAGTTCTCTACATATTGGAAAGTGTGAATAGTGAAAGGGGCTACAAGAAAAGAAATTACCGAACGCCACACGTCGTGGCTTTGTTACATTTTAGACAATAGGGAACAAAAAGTAATTGGACAATTTGGAATTACAATAATTATAGATTATTATAAGGCATGTGTAGTAAAAGCGTGTCTAGCTATTGACAAATAATTGATTGGCTGATAATAATATTTAAGTACAATTGAAGACACGTTAATAATTTATAAAAAGTAATATAATAATATAATAACAATAAAAATTAAAATCTAGATGTACAGTCTTAAACTGGCAGTGCAGTTCGAATTTTTTTATAGCATAGTTAAACAAAACAATGTAACAAAAAAATTTAAAAAAAATGGCAAAAAAATTTGTATAACAAAAACTAAAAACAAAATAAATTTCTCTAGGTAATAATATATAGAATGTTTCCTTTTTAACGGCACATTATTTAAATACAAAAAAACTCTCACAATGGATACTATTACTCTAATTTCTAATTCTTGATAAAAAAGTTCTGATAAATAATACAGAACTTCGGGAAAAGTTCAAAATATCCAAGAGGCTGTAGATAAATGACAGTGATTTCGATTCTTAAGCAGCATTTGTATAGTCCTGCTGAAATTAAAATCGAATACAGATGTGTCAAAACCATTTGACATCAAATAACCGAAATCATTCATTCATAATTCCAGCCTCTTGAATATCATGTGACAGCATTTCGTTTCCATGGCAATGGATTCATTATCTGTGAAAGTAAAGCAGATTCAAGACAAATAAATCTTTAGTTTAGGGGATAAAGCGATAACCGATAAGTCATAACTCATTAAAAGAGAGTATAATTTGGTTAACAATACCAAGATACCAATATACATTTATGATGATGAGTTACCCTCTTTGCACACCAACATATGTTTCTTGAGTGGATGTTTTTGGGAATAGCATTTACCACAGTAATCACATTTAAATGGTTTCAATCCAGAATGAGCCGCCAAGTGTCTTTTTAGGTGATCTTTTCTCAAAAACTTTTTCTCGCATATATCACAACTAAATGGCCGAATTCCTGAGTGGGTTTCCTCGTGTGCTTTTAAATGTCCTTTTTGTGCAAAACCTTTCCCACATTCCTTGCACTTAAAAGACAATTCACCGCAAGCTGCTTTATTAGCACGAGATTCAGAGGATTTTGTAGCCTTTTGGTTGGGTGTACCGGATTGTGAAGTCTCATCCAACATGCTAAATGTTTCTGTTGATAATGGGTTTTCCGGAAGGTTTGCAACATTGTTAGAAAACACATTTGGGTTTAGAATGTTCGTGTTAATTTGCTCAGTCGCCACGTTTGGTGTTGGCTTTTGTTGGAACGAATTGACAATGGGGTTTTGAGGAGTGCTTTGAGGGTAGGCTTGTTGTTGATTTATGAGCGATGGATTTGAAGTCGGGTTGTTGACGCTCCCTTGGAAGAAGGAAGAGTTATACGCTTGTGGTGGATTGACCATTGCTGTGTTCATGGTACCGCCCATCATGTTCGCAGCCATGGTCGGATTGTTAAACGCTGGTTGATTTAGAGTTGTGCTTGTATTCACACTTTCGTTCATCACATTCGGCGCACCTTGGGCGGGGGTGGGAAAGTAGGCGTTTCCAGTCATAGGTTGTGGATTATAAACAGGTTGATTTACTACACTTATGTTGACATTATTTAACATATTTGGTACGTTGCTAGGGGTGTTGTACATCTGTTGATTTGCAATACCACCAGTGTTTAGTCTTCCATTTGTGTTGTCTAGAGTCTCTGGTTTCTGATACGAACTTGGAGGCATATTCGGAGGGGTGTTTTGACCACGTGATGGATCCATGACACTTGTATTCGATCTTACAGTAGCCATACTTGACGTAGCAATAGTATAAGGCTTTCCTACAATATTAGAAACATTTGAGACAGGGCTTGATTGATTATTTGCCACTTTTTTTGCACTTGATCTCTGCGCAGCCACACTAGCAGAATTTATCCTGGTTGAGGTAGGCGCGTTGTAGGCGTACTGGTTAATATCAAGCTTTTCTTTGACCAAAGGAATATTGTAGAAGGGTTGACTTTGTAGTGATTCCTGCGTCACATTTAACATTTGTTGAAAAATAGGCTTTGATTCAACTCTATTGAAATTCATAGAATTTGGTCTTGGAAGATAAGGATGGTGCTGATGCTGGTGTCCGAAGTTATTCATTGTTTTTATTATTTATTATTTTACCCCCTGTAAACAAAACAAAGATTTAGAAGGATGTAATCAATTTTAAATCACAAATTCAAAATTATAGCTTAAAAATAATTAGAATCTCAAACATAACAATGACTATATACTATGACAAATCGCGATAATCAATCCCCGCGAAATTTCATAACCAGTCATAACATGGTGCATATAAAAAATTTAGAAAAATTCTCAAAATAATCGTCTACATTAGAAATAATTCACCGAAGCAAAAAAATCGCCATTTCACTTTCAGATCTATCAAGTTTTGCTTTTATTTTTAAAATTTGTTTTTTATTGAAAGACGGTGGTGATGTATTAAATTATTAAAATCAAATTATATAAAATTATCCATGTTTTCACACCTTCCCTTTGTTTTAGTAACATAACAAGGGATACCAGATTGTAGCTTTGATAATATTTTTAACCAAAAGTATACAGCGAGCAGTGCAAGCTGTTTCGGAGCTAAATAGGCTGTTTTTGCTAAAATGAATAAAATTGGAACGGCTTGATTACTTTGTGCGAATCTGTTTGGCTTTTGACTTTGAGATATCTTTTGAGATACTTAAGACAAAAACTTAGGATTCAAAGAAGCTGCAAATAAATGTCAAACTGTATTACCATTGCATACTCGTATACTGCATATAATCACAGGGTCACTGGAAAATTAGGTCCAAAAGATTTCCCCGATCATAAATGAAAGATAGAAATAGAATTTTGATACCCCTGATGAATGGTTGAAAATAAACCACAAATGTGTCATTCCCATTTAACCGAATTGGCCCATCCTCAGTCATAGGGGGTTCCAGCAGGAATTTTTGAAAAATAATAATATTTCAAAATTACCCAAAAAAAGGTTCCTCAATTTTAATGAAAATTTATATGAGGGATCGTTATAGCCTGGAGACACATGCAATCATCCCTTTTTTTTATATACTGCATTAGTTTCTAGAGGGGTTTGAACCCCCCCCCTTACCTGGATCAACCCCCCCCCCTTAAATCCAAACCCCCCATCCAAAATTCATACAAAATTTCCAACCCCCCCCCCCCCTTACGAAAAACTGGGCGGACGGGCGGAAAAAAACCCAGGGTTTTATCTCCTCATCAAAAAATCTAGATATTTCAGCTCCTCGTTCAAAAAACTGTAATTTTTGGTTCTACGCTTCGCCAAGGGTGCATTCGTCTTTGTAATTTTTACTTTTATTCCTTTTTATATTGAACAGGAGACAAAGAGAAGAGTAAATACTACGTAAATGAATGAAAGTTCAAATGCCAAAACAGTTCATCTCGTTTATTTGCTTACTTTAATCACACCAAAAAATTCCAGGAATTTTACCGTATTGCTGAACTGAGTTTTTAGGTTTGAAAGTAATGCAGGCGGGCGACGCGAACAGAACATATTTTCTATGGTCACCTAATGATGATTTTGTTCCATTCAACTGGATTTTAATAGATCAGATTTTTCATGGGTATTTAAAAAACCCTTTTTACAAGACCCCTATGGCTCTGGATGAAATTTAAACATTTAGCTTTTTAGCCAGTCTTGGAAATGTGAGGGGGCGTAATGCCAGTAGACGTCAAGGATTATTGTAAATTAGGGGAGCATCATTTAGTTAGGATAGTTCCTTATTTTTAAGGGATTGACATGCTTCCTGAATTAGGAGATCTCAAACTTTCAAATTTCCCATACTCACCTCCATTACTGAGTCGACCATTTTTGAATCGCACAATGTAAAAAACAATCAAGATGGATATTTTGCCTCAAAATTATATCTCATGTATCAGAGAGCTAAAGTTTATTGGTCAAAATACCTAAAACTCCCCTAATTAGGCGATGCTCGCCAAATTAAGGGAATTTTTTTGCGGTTGACACAGCAAAAATAAAGAATGGACACATGCTCAGTAGATGAATTAAAGCAAAATCATTTGTATCTTGTCTTTCCACGCTTTTTGTGGGTTAGTTTCACACTCGTCTGGCAGGTTTTCAATATTAAAGAAAATTGAAAGAAGGGACAATGTCATTTTATGGAAACTCTTTGAAACATCTCATGCAGTGTGGGAACTCTTTTGAGAACCTCCCAGACGACGCTAAAATATCTGTGTGTTCTAATTGCATAAAAATCCTCAAAGGTGTGCATTGGCACGATAACCTAGGCAGGGCAGGTGGGTGTGCGGGCAAAATTATACATGAATTGATTACTATAACCAAACACCCTCCACCCATTTAATTAACTCCTTGGTCGTGCCGCACATAGTCAGAATTTCCGTGTGCTATATAAAGACTTCAAGGAAGAAAATGGCTGCTTCGTTGCGTTACAAAGAGTAGAAAAAGGTTTGGCTTGAGCCGATAAGAACGAATGGGGGAGGGGGTCGGAGCCTCAAGTCATTAAAAAAAGGAATATTGTTTTTGTTTGTAGATGACCCCAAACACAAGCCATTGCTGTAAGCATTGGCAATGAAGGAGTTTGAAAAAAAGACTAAAACAAAGTTACAGTATGAAAACAAAAAGCGTTCTTATGAAAATGATGAAAATGATAGCTTAGGAATCAGTCACCTCTCAACCCCAAAGTACCCAGTCCGTAAATATTATTTCGAGCCAAAAAATCACTGTACTTTGCATGACAAAAAAAAGAAAAGCAAATGTCGACCAACAGAGCCCTCTATTTCTTTTACTAAACTAAAAATCTAATCAAACAGTGCAAGTTTTGAAATTTAAGATGCCTGGAGGCCCCTTTAAAATGCACAACTTAAAATTAGCAAAAGTCGAGGCTAGTTCTATGCCTTTGCAGTCCATGAAAATGTACATAATACTGAAATTGATATTTGATTTTAAATTTGATCTTCTTAAGATAATAAAATATTTTTCTGTATCTCTTTTAGCGTTGAATAAATTATTATGCTCAACATGCTCAAAATAGTTTTGGAATGGCTTTAAAATTGATGAAATTGTTTTTTGTTAATTCTTGTAAATTTTTAAAGCTACTATTTTAGATTTAGGAAAATATGTCAGAAATTTTAACTAAATGGCTGAATAATGATGTCCAGCTAAGCAAAACAATAGGTAAGATGATTTTCAGATTATTATTATTTTTTTCATTACAGTGAAATGAAATGATGAAGAGTTTCTTCTAAATTTTTTACACTACTACAGGCTACAACCAACCATTTAATGTAAGGCAAGGTATTTGTGTAAATAAATACCTTACACTTTTTGAGAAAACTTTGATTAAATCCAATACAAAGTTTGTTTACTAATTTGAGGCTTAATCAATTGCTCATTTTGTTTATTTTAGAATCAAAGAGTTTTGCTGAAACCTTTTCTAATGGATATCTTTTTGGTGAATTGCTGTATCATTATGGATTACAGGTTTGCATTTCATAAAATTTATAATAATTGAATATGGAAGTTTGAATTATCACGTATTGTTGTTCAATACGGTTTTTATCTAAAACCATGATTTTATATTAGCTAGTTGGGTTAAAAAGCATTTACAACTTGTGCATTATTTACTTTACTTATGATTGTCTTTTTGCTGTTGTTTTTAGGAAGATTTTCAAGCATTTTCCACTGGAAAGTAAGATATTTTTAAAAAGAACTTTGTATAATAATTTTGTCTTTTTTAACCCAAAATGTTGGTGTTGTCCTTTTGAGACTAAAAAAAGGAGATTCTCATATGTTAAAGCCTGAAAATTTCTTCACACCTGTTGGTTATAACATAACTAATAGTTAATAACTCACTTTTTAGATCATCTGAAGCCAGGTTGAATAACTTTTCACGTATTGAACCAGTATTAGCATTACTTGATGTCAAGTTTGATTCAAATATGGTAAGGACCAAATTTTTAAACGTGCTTTCTAACTCTAGCAAAACATTTCCTCATTCTCCATGGACACCTCAGCGGTTTGTAACATCTTTGATTATGAAATTTTTAAAGAATTCAATATAGCAATAACCCAGTAAAAACAGAACGTTTTTGAACCCCGAACAATGTTATTTTAAACATAAAAAACGTCACATATGAAAGTCAAAACAACATGTCTTGTTTTACTGGGAAACGGTCGAAACATTTATCGGTCAAAGTATTTATTGGTCTAAGATCGTTTTGATTGAAAACAGGGCAATATTTTTCCATTATTAGGCAAGTATGTTTTCTTAATGTAAAGTTTTCTTTTTTTAAGGCAAAGGAAATTGTTGAAGAACGACCAGGCATGGCTACAAGGCTTTTGTATCAACTATTCATTGCTTTAGGAAAGAAGACGAAAATGAATTTAACGGGAGTAGCAATGGAAACAATGAGACCTCAAGGTCAAGCAAGGCTAGGTGTTATTGAAACTGAAATGTACAAAGAAGTAATAAAAATAATATTTTCCCTACTTGCATGCAAAAAAATCGCAAATTTCCAGATTTGCTATTCTTTGCCTCGGAATGATGTCACAATTAGGGGAAAACAGAACACTTACTAAAGATTAATTATGTGTAATCAGTAGAAATCCATGATAGGAAAAATCAGAAAAATTGCAACAATTTTTGGCGATTTTTCTAAAACAAATTCTGTAAAAACATCAAAAAATGCCTACTTTGATACCCCTTTTTTGACGTATTTTTGCATTTTTTTAAAAATAATTTTTACTTAAAAAGCTTATAACTTGGTAAATACTTAACCGAATTTAAAAAGTTATAACTCAAAATTTAAGTTAGATTTTCCTCTCTCTAATGAAATAAAAATATTAATAAAAAAACAATTCTTTCGGCTCCAGGAGTCCGCAAAACACCAAAACCTTTTTCTGGGACACCCGGTATATCACATGACTTTCCCTGGTAAAGAATAAATCTTCTTTGAATAAATTATCTACTTAACTGTACCATACAAAATGTTTGATATAAATTTAGTGCAATTTTCAACCTTGGATATGTTCGCCTTTTCTTTTTCTCTATTAGTCAGGCTAATTAGGTCAAACATGGTTTTTTTTTTTTGCAATTAATTTATCCATGTTTTCTTTGAATTGGAATCTGGAATGTAAGGCCTTAGAAATAAATTCATCAACCAGAATGCTTTAAGAGTGTAAAACGGTTTTGGTAAATTAATATCTGTTTATTTTATGTTCTTAATTTCATAATTTATAGAGGCTGAAGACATTGATTCCAAGGCAGATTGATTTAGATTTTGACGACTTGGTCACTAAATACAATAAAAAGCAACAGGAGAATGAAGGGAAAGCTTATCACGAAAGGTTAATAGCTAACTTCAATTTGTTAATTCTCAACTCTATTATTTACGTTTTAACAGTTTTCGATATAAACTAAGATATAATTGAATTAAGATTCTAGAGAATGGTTTGCTTTTTTCAGAATGAAGCAAGAGGAAGAATACCGCAATCAGCAGCAAATTGTACGCCAACAAGGTCTTGAAAGGGTATGTTCGGAACAGTGTCAATTAAAAGCTCAATAGAATCCATCATTTCAAGATTTTAAGCATTTACTTTATTGTCAAATGTACTCTTTTTTTCTTGAAGACTTTGTTTTGAAAACACATTGTGGTTTTTCATGTTAATTTTTTTATGTTCCATAAACTCTTCACACTGGGTTCTTTATATTCTGTACATGGAACTGTGGTAAGAACAGTGGAAATCAACCTTGATTTCTGTACCCGAGACCAATGTTCAATTTCCACTAGCGATATTGCTCATTTGGCAAGTGAATGACCCTTGGCCCAGATCATTCTATGCAATGTGAGGGGAATTGGGTAGTCAATACATGATTGCTGAAGGGCACAGGGTGATATTTAAAGTGTCTATAGTTGTGGAAATGGTCTGAAGAGCCTCCTGTAACTGAAACCAAATTGAATTAGAAATAAAAATATTAATTCCTATTTATTAGTCCAAAAAGATGATTGAACAGCAAGAACAAGTCATGGCAAAGATTAAAGAAGCAACTGTCAAAATTCCAAAACCACCAGATAAAAAGGTAAAAAAGATAAAAAGGCTCTAGCTACAGAAAATCATTTCACCCTATCTTGCGATTCAGATTTCATTGCAAAAAGTAATCACTCTATCACCGTGTCGAAAAACATTTAATTAGTGTCTGGTAAGGAAAAATGAGATGATGCTCTCTCTCTTTTGTTTTTCAGGATGATATTGTTTTATGAATAGTAAAAACATGAAGTTTTGTGCAATAGTAGAATTTGAAAAAATAAAGACTTAAAAATCTGAATTACGTCCGTGTATTCAAAAGGTGTAATTGCTGCAGAATTTCAATGCTCTTTATATGTCTATATTTTGCAGAAGAAAGATGGCATGACGAAAATGAACTTGTTAAAGAAAAATGAAGTTGAGGTAATATTATTTTACTAACCATCATTGTACTGTAGAATGGTAAATTTATATGTTGTATTACAAATTTTCATTACCCGAACGCTAGGGATGAACACTGTGGTTTGCAAATGCAGCAATCGCTCGCTACGTACGTCACTTTTAAACAAAAACTGCAATGACTGCACATCCCACCTAGGCAAATAGTTTAGACAAATTAGACAAAGTTCCATTGGGAATGGACATTTGAACAAAGCTTGAATAATAATCTATATAATAAATATTTAGTCGTGCATTACATCGAATAATCAGTTCGGTCTATTGCAGAGAACCGCAGCGCTGCCAAATATAACAACAACCCCAAAAATAATGCAGGGTTTAGTTCTCAACGTTGTTAAAAACGACAACGAATTCCGCAGCGGAAGTATAAAATCTTAATTTAAAGAAGATTGAAGAATCGAAATGAAAAATACCCGGACCAAAATTCTTATTTTTATTTGCGTCTAATCATGAAACAAAAATCTCTTTGATTAAAGACGAATTGGACTGCCGGTAATTTCAGCACCTATTTGTGGTGTCATGTTTGGTAGCGGTAAACTCTTCTTTTCTTTATTGAAAAACAAACAAAAGCTGAAAATGAAAACGCTAGGATGAAAACTTTCGTTTCGGCTTGAGAATGAATTTGCAATAAAAATATTTCAAATTTTGATGCTATTGTATTGTGGCATCGATTTTAATTTGCGTTTTTTCCTTAAGATAGAGCTGCGGAATTTAACAACACGCTGCGGAATATAACAACGATAGAACCCGAATACTGCTCTTTTTACCATGAGTGATGTCAAATTCCACAGCGCTGCGGTTCTCTGCAATATACCGAACTGTAATGAGCTTTGTCACATCATGTCCTCGCAAGCTTTGGTATTACTTTCACATTGGTCATTATTCTCCTGAAATATGTTCCCAAACAGTTATTATAGGGTTAGTAATATGCACTGGGCCTCATTTATTTTATTTTTTTACTTTTTAATATTTCACAGGCTGTGTACAAAAATATCGATTCTTTTGAAAAGAAATTGAAAAACATGAGAACAATCAGCTCACCTCAGTCCTCTGATCAAATCAGGTTTGTTGAATCATATTTATTTTAAAATATTTTCCTGGCTATTTCTTCCATTGAAAAGTCCAAGCTTTAGGTTAATTTCTTTTTTATTGAAACATTTAAGAAAAAATAGTTTAAATCTATTATGAATCATTGTTTACCTTCTCATTTTATAAGAGATGCTTTATTAAAGATATTTTTGCAGGGATTAAATTTTGCGGTTGAGTCAATTTAAAATCTTTTTTTGAAACATGATAAAGTTTGAGAATAGTTCTTTTTCCAAAAAAAGCCAAATTCACTGATTGAACAATTCTTTATATTAAAAGGGCCAAAATCTGCGAAATTTGATTTATGCGAAAGTTTATCCCATTAAAGTAATACGTATATATTTGTAACTTTTTTGTGATTTGATTTTTACTTGCATCTTTTAGAGAGATTGATGCTGACATTGAGTTATTCTTAAATGATCCTAACCATCCAACCAAAGAAATGAAAATGTCGGACTTAGTTAAGGTAAGTCACGATCATTTATGTTTAATTTGCTATACTTTTAATACCATAACGTATTTCAAGTGTGATGAAGAATTCCATTGCAATTTCACTATCCACATAAATAGTTGCCCTAGTTGGACAACTTGAGTAAGACTGCTTTTTTAACAGAACTTTCTGCTTCATTATCGCGAATCGCTAAATCAAATACCCGCGAAATTAAATACCTTTAAGGTATATGTCTGATCTATGCAACATTCACGTCTTGTGGCTACCCTCTATACTTCATCCAAGTAATCTATTATTAATTACTAACACACTTTAATTCGCCTTTAATAAGTAAAACTACATGGATGCCTATTCTTTGCAGGTTAAATGTAACAAAGCGATTACCGTTTCTCCTGATAATCAAGATCGGAGACACACCGATTACCGGCTAGTTGTATATCTATTACTCATTAAACGAAACATTCTAACTTCTTTTTTTTCAGCCTGAACTAAATGATGCTTACATACAGAAAATACGAAATCAATTGAATGAGGATGTCTATGCTCGAAAGGTAGAAATTTGTATTTGTACATTTGCTCACGTCAAACCATTTTGATAGTATAGTTTTAAGATTTAGTACGTGGAATTCTTCTCTTGGCATAATGTCATTGTAGTTTCAAAGCTTGTTGCAGTAGAGAAATAAAACAAAGATGGCATCACTTTTCCTATTTGTTTTGTTTGTTTGTTCGTTTATTTGTTGATATTATTTATTATTTATAAAAAAAACTACTTACCTATTCTATCTACGTAAGTATTTGATGGTCTCATGGAGCCGAACAAATGGTTTTCGAATTAATTGTATTTATTTCATTCGATATATATAGAGGAAAGTCTTAAATTTTGAGGTTTAATATTTTAAATTTGGTTCAGTGCTTACAAAGTTTTAAAAATAAAAAAGTAAAAAATCACTTTTAAAAGTACAAAAACACGTCAAAAAGGGGGTATATTGAACCAAAATTAAAACAATAATACCTCAAAATTTAAGTTGGACTCTCCCCTATCTCATGAAATAAACATATTGATAAGAAAACCATTTTTTCGGCTCTACAAGACCACCAATCAATTAAATTCTTTTGTGGGTCATCCGGTATAGCTACAAGACTAATACACAAGCCCACCTATTCTATTTACAACGAATCATAGATCTTTTTAAATTAAGCCGACACCGTGAATGAAGTTACAATTTCTACAAGATGAATAATATGGGTCTCCAATTTTTTTTATGGAAATCTTTGAGATCATTGAGATGAGTTCTTATAGATTTTTCATGGGTCAAATTTTAGCTCATTATTTCAATGTTTTCAGGAACGAGAGAAGAGAAGGAGACGCGTTTTGGTTCAACAGTTTCAAGCTCATGAAGCACAACAGGTAATCATTTTCATCCATAGTACTTTCGTTGAAACGACCCGTCTGTGGCCGGTCACAATCGAAAGGTTGCATGTTCGATCCCGGTTATCGTCCACTCAATGAATGAGTAGCACAACACAGGTAAACTGAGTGTCACTAGAAACTGACGGAAAGGTATAGTGGTCAATCTAGCGCTAAAGAAAGGGGGATAGACCCCTCCGCTGCAAGGCTGCTAGCTATCTAGGTCTATAGGTCTTCCCGATTAACTTATTACTCATTTATTTGACACCAATGCAGACTTTCGATCTTCAATCTTTTGTGTTTATTTGTATTTTTTCAAACACAGTCAAACTCGTAAGGTCTTAAATCTTTCAATTGAGAATACACTTTTCTCGAGATTAAAAAGTTGTTGGCCGTTATGCTTAAACCTGAAGAGACATTTTGAGCCTTTGCACTCATTTTTTTCGGAGTTATTAATACACCTTTCCCGAGATTTTAGTGTTTTCTTTTTCGACCTCTTCAGTTTGGAATAAAAACTTGATCATTCTGAAGCGTTTACTATGCAAGATGTTTCCTGAAACTTTGAGATCAAAAGTTCTTTCCCTTCTCTTTTTTATGGCTGTTTTTATTTCTTTTGTTTTTACGGTCAAACCTCTCATAAAAAGTATTTTATCAAGCCTAACCTCGTTTCCATGAAAAGGTGTATAATCGTCCTTTTTAGAAATACAAATTGATGCGTAAAATGTAAAATCATAGCAAGATTAGATTTATTTGGAAGCGAGGCCAGCAAATAATACAATCATCAATGACATGATAAAAGTGTGGAAACCAGGTACAATGTTTTGTCGTTGCTCCTGAATGCAAGTAATAAAAACATAATGTTCTTTCTTCAATGGCAAGACGAATTTCATTGAAGAGCAGGTTTTTATTTTTGGTATCAATTGTCATTTTATGTTTATTATAGGAAGCAGTACGTGAAGAGGATTTGGTGAATCGTTTGATGAGACAATCACAAATGGAACGAAGAATTGCCGTACAACTGATGCACATTCGTAACGAAAAAGAAACTGTCAAACAGAACAGAATGGAGATGGAAAAACAATTTACCGAACGAAGACTGATGGATTTCCAACAAGCATTAGATCGCGAAGCTGTAAGTTAGAGATCAGGCTTTTCCAGGGGGTTCGAAATTTTTAATATCCTAGGATATCCAGGGTGGTTCGAAACTTTCAGCAAGGATATCCAGGGAGGGGGCTGGTGTTAAGAAAAGTCGACATTCTCAACAGCAGAGGAGAGGGGGGGGTGGGGTTGTTTAAAAGCCATTGATTGCTAATGAAATCTTTTTAAGCAAACAATAGTAAAGTGAAGTTTTGCAACTGGTGATTCAATGTTATGTTGAGACAATGGATAGCGATTATTTCTTTGTTTATCGATGGAGACGATGCTAATTTATTTTCTGATTTTTCCAACTGGGATGACTTTTGGACCTATTTTATACTAAGCTTGTTGTGAGATCAAGGATGTATAATAGAACTCTGGATAAACATCTTAAAAATGGTGGAGAGCAAGGCATTGTTGATCTATTGTTTTGAAAAACAATTATTGATGTTCCAGCATTGTCCGCAAAGGACAACTGTCATGGCGGCACGAAGATAATTGATTTTGAAAAATGTTTAATAAACCTTTTTCTTAAAAGCCGTATTTCTTCTCGTTTTTATGCTTTCAATGACAGAAACTTTGAAATCAAAATCAGGAAAACTTTACAGTTACTTTTCTCAAATCACATTTTGGAAATACTTCTTTATACAAGAAAAATATAGGAAAACGTGTTAAACAGTACTAAAGTTTTAGATTGAAATATCCCTAAGCCATTGACTCGTTGAGTGCCAATATTTAAACATGATCAATTCCAAGATATTCATTTTATAAAGGTATAAAAATGTTTTGGTGGCACGCGGAGGCATGGCGGTTTTAACGAGGCTTAAGTATAAAATCTTCTGGTGTCATCATATAGTTTTTTATAGAAAGCATGTTTTCGACATATATAACTCAACCTGAAACGTCATAACGATATATCCTTAGCAATTAATTCCATAATTTATGCTCTCTGAGGAAAACTTATGGTTCCATTTGGGACTTGAGTTGTTGTATCTTATTGAACAAGACAATAAAAAAGGAACGAAAATATATTTTATTACGATAGGAGAGTGAACAATAATGTCATTACCGCGGACATAGCTAGAACATGAAAATCAATGTAAACTAAGCAAGTTGTTTATCCAGAGTTCTATTATATATCCTTGGTGAGATGAAATGATGTAAGTTAGTTGTGAGATGATAATGGTCCTGTCCGACGTACGGTGTCGCCATTTTAGTTTCGCGGTTGTTTAATTTTGATAGAGAAAAAGTATATTAAATACAAAAAAATGATGACTGAAAATTTTTGATGCATTTTAATTTTGCATTTTTTCGACCACGAAATTTTCGTGCAATGAAGTACTATTGGCCTATTTCCTAATTTTTCTAGATTAACTTACAAATGTGTTTAATAATTTGTTGTTCAATCTTTCAGGAACATTGCAGACTTGCCAGACTGGACTACGAAGAGGAAGTTCGAAAAAATAAAGAGATCCACAATGCAATAGCTGGTGAACGTACTCGAAAGAAATATGAGAAGCATTTTGCCATTTGTCAAGAGGTAATTTTAATTCAAGCTCAATATTTGTGTAGCTGGGAAACTGTATCGTTCGAGAAAGGGAGAGTGGTCTAAATCTTTGCTTTTAGAATCGAACATCAATGATTTGATTTGAGCCCGGGGGGGGGGGGTACTAGGTTTGAGGGAAACCCGACCCTTAGAGAGACTGAATTTTGACAAATCTTTCAAGAACTTTGTGAAAAAAGCGACCCTTAGAGAGACTTTTTCAAAATTTTTGCCTTAATTTGCAAAAATATCCCTCGATTTTCCAAAAGTCCTCAAATTCTTTACCCTTAGAGAAACACTTTTGACCTTTACTGATTTTTTATTCGGGAAGCTTGAAAAACCGACCCTTAAGGTCCGCACATACCCAGACATTTTTTGCCCAAGTACCCCCCTCCCCCTGGATTTGAGTGAGAATCAAAGGTAATGAATCAAGTGGGAATTGAACCCACGCCCTCATGCTTTTCGGGTGATTGCTCTCCAAACTGCGCTATCGGTTCGTTGCTATTACACTAGTCCGAAGTAGACGATTTTTTGCCATTCGTTACCTGAATTCCTACGAATTAATGCAATTGCAGCGAACTGATGCACAGCCAGTGCCCAATTTTCAACCAACCAATTATCTTTGAGGGACATCATTTTGATATCATTGTGTTTTTTTTAGATCCTACTTGATATTGTGGATTTTTCGTGCAAAGTTGGTGAATATAGAGAAATCACCGAAAAGTAAGGGTTTTTTGTACTTGCAATATGATTGTATTTGTTATAATTTTTTAATGTTATAATTATTCGAGGCTTAGTGTTAGTAGAGACCGTACAGCGTAGGAGTCTATCCCTCTTTCGCTAGCGCTAGACTACAGGTTGGGCTTAGACTAAGGTGGAGTACCACATTTGTGGAGCACAATATCAATATCAATAGCACAATATCAACACCCGCGTTGGCAAAACTTGGGGTGCTCTGAACACCTTAGCTAAGGTTTGTAGCTCGCATATCACCACCGGAACCAAAGTGAAGATCTTTAAAAATCTACGGTTGAATCCATTTCGCTATACGGGTGCGAATCCTGGGTAATGACACAAACATCTGTGAAGAAAGTTGATGGTACCTTCACCCGTATGCTTCGACGAGTTAAAAACGTCTCTTGGAGAGCCCGTATGACAAACGCCAAACATTTTGGCCAGATTCTGAAACTATCAACCACCATCAGGAGTAGACGTTTAGCGCTCGTGGGTCATTTATCTCGGCACAATGAACCTGCACGCACGCTACTCTCGGACAAAATGCGTACAGCCATGGCTGAGCGGCAGATCTGGAAACGAAATTATGTCATGTCATATATGGTCTGATCGGATGTACCTATGTATCTATGTATGTAGCGCACAATTCAATTTACATGTTTTTAAAATGCTTATGGACAGCGATGAGAAAAAGGTGGCAAAGGCTTTCAAAATGTTTTCTTCTTTTTTTTTTTACAGGAAATTGCCACCAAAGCATGTGAGGGAATGGAAGACTTTGTTTATGAATTCAAAACCACTTTACGATCAGCCGGTCAGTTATTGTTTTTGTTTACTACTGTAAAGATTTTTTCTGCTTTATTTATTTAGTGAAGTTAAGTGTACCCGAGATAAATCACGGCGGCGACGAACGGTTCTTTATTATCGGACAAAAAAATGTCGGACAAGAGCGATGACATTTTTTGGAGGTGACGAAAATTTAGTCCGACGAAATAAAAGTCCAAAAAAAAAGTTTCTTAGGCTAAAATTTGCTTTTTTTCGGACAAAAGTGACGAAAATATTTGTGGGTGACGAATAATTTAGTCCAACGAAAAATTAGTCCGACATTGTTTTGTCCGATAAGGTAGCTGATACACTGTAAACATGACCTGTAAAGTGTTTTTGTGTTCTTCTTATTAATTATCTCCGGGTTATTTATGTCATTTTTATGAACCTTTTTTTTAAGGTAAAAAAAATGAATCGGCGAGTAATAATATTATAGACTGGGGGAATTATGTAGTGGTTAGTGAGTAGTCCATGGTTTTTGAAAATCATTTTTAGCCTAATTGTAACCCTTAGAGGGACTAACTAAATTAAAACTTTATTTTTCCAAATATTGTAATTCCCATTGGATTTCGTATCTCGTATATGTCGGGGCTCAAAAACAACTTTTTCGAATTTCTCATCCCTCAAAGCTTGGCTAAATAATTTTTTCGATGTCGCATTCTTTTTGTCGATTATATTTATCTTTGTCTTTGTTTAATTGTGACCCAACCACCAACCAAAATAAAATTTTATGAAACCTCTCTCACTATCAGATAGTTGAAGAATTGGCAGAGGAAGAACGAGATCGTTTGGAAATAGAAGAATCAAAGAAATCTCTTCTCGATGAAGAGGATTTCCTTGAATACAAGGTATAAAAATTCGAAATCAATAATGTAATATTACAGGACATCTTTTTTGCCGTGTGGTTCAAAAAGTTTTTTTCATGTCATTCTTCTTGCATTTGTTTTAACATATGTTCGCGTAATTTGAAGCACATCATTTTTTGGAAGTTCTAAGCCTAAAAAGATCTTCTCTGGTTATATTGATGAGACACCAAAAGCTCAATGGGTGAAAACCAAAACTTCCAAATCCGCTGGGTTGGACCATTCAGTGTTTCAAAATAAGAAATTTCGCGGAATTTGATTTTGCGATTCAGTGTTTCAAAATAAGAAATTTTGTGGAATTTGATTTCGCGATTCAGTGTTTCAAAATAAGAAATTTCGTGGAATTTGATTTCGTGATTAATTTCTTCCGCGAAGGTTTTCCTCGGGATAATTGCTTCACTTAGGGGTTCGTATATATATCTTTCTTTTTTCATCCATTCCTTTATTTCGTCTAGAATTTCGTTGGTGAATGGATACCGTGTGAGAGAAGCAAACAACCACCTGGTGATAATTCTGTACTTGGTTACATCTTGAAACGATTGAATGACATCATCTACTCACCTACTGTATGTTTCCAAACTTTGTTTTTTATGGGTTTTTATTTTACTGTGTTGTCAATCACAAATTGAAATCGAAATCCCACCCGTCTTGACATCTTGAAACGATTGAATTATCTATCCACCTACTGTATGTTCAAATGTTCTGCTTTGTTAGTAGAAATGGAAACTCATCCTTCGTAAAGGTCCCACACATTGCGCGTCGTTTTAAAATTACTTATAAAAAGATTACATCAAAAAAGAAGTTTGTTCAACTTTTTTCGAAATCGACTTGTGATGTTATATTTAAAACCAATCGAATGAATTCAATTCTTACTGAGCCAATTGTGGTCTATTATTACGTCATTCTGTTAAAAAAGGCGAGTGATGTACGGCGATGAGTGGAGGCTGCTTTAAAAAATGATAGATTCAGTACTTACTACAGTTTTTTTTGTTTCGACCTAAAACATTCCGTTCGCCTTTTGATGGGCGTTCACACGAGTGGTAAATCACTTCCTGATTTTCGTGTGGTTTCGTTTATTTTTTTGTGTGATTTTATTTTATTTCTTTTAACTTTCGTGTGATTTTATGTAATTTATTTTAAATTTTCGTGTGATTTTATATAATTTTTGTGTGCTATTTTTCTCGAAAAAAGTTTTTTTTAATGATTTACGGCTCGCATTTAAAAAGACTAAAATTGCGTATCCGTTTTAACCGCTTTAACACGTGTTATTCGTCCTGACGAAATTGTTTAGACTTTTTTTACCTTTCGTTCTTTTCACAGCCACCACCAGAAGTACCAAATTTTCCACCGTTTCCAATCAAGGCTTGTGTTCTTGGTAAATTCTTCTCTGGAAAGTCATCCGCCATCCGAAGCTTTGCTGCAAGTAAGTCATACCATTTCCATTACATTCCAAATAACAGCTCAAATCGCTACTTTTTTCTAAAGGTGCCTAAAAGTCCAGGTACCTTTCAAGTGCATTTTCGTTTTTTCTAAGTGATTCATTACAACTGGCAATTACATCAATATAGGCCATTGCAAAATCGAAAATGTGGATATTTACCCTTTTACTATTTACAAGTTAAACATAACTGTAAGGTTTTACTTATTGAGACATAAAGAGCATTTGTGCCTTTTTAAGACACGTTTTCTTCAACATTCCAGCCTTAATTTTGAGAAATTTTTGTAAACGAGTAGTAAGGGTTGTAAAAATTGAAAAAAAGTCGTCAAAGTTTTCAAAGATTTAGCCTCTTCTAAGGGTCGAACTTTGGCTCCGACCTAACCAGGGTATCACACTTCGTAATCTGGTTTGGTTTACTCCTCACGTTTAAGATTTGGTATTGTTGTCTCGTAGGTCGCCGCGTAAAAGTGTTGGAGATTGAGACCGAAGTAGCCGAAAGTCTTGAAGCTTGGAAAAATGAAGAGAAAATTGAATCCGTTGAAGATACACAGAGCGAAGACGGTAAACAGGTAAAGAGTTTTATGAATGATGCGTCGGTAGCCTAGTGGTTAGAGTGTTCGCCTCCCGTTCGTAAGGTTGTGGGTTCAACCCCCAGTCGGCTCAGACTAAAGACTTGAAAACTGGTACTTGTTACTGATTAGAGCGAGTGTAAGTGGAGAAATCCAGGGAAAGAAGTGGCGCCCTCCCCTACCTTCGGGTCGCCCTCGACTGCGGTCGCAAATTTACTTACTTTTAGGCCGTTTAAAACAGTCTTGGGTTGTTTTCATGGGATCTCCGTGGTCAGCCGGCTCCTAATAACTGAACTAAACAGGGAAAGGATCGGGTGGTCGAACCGGGAACCCCTGCCGATCTGGAGTTTTTACAAGTTCTTTGTTTTGTTGTATTGAAATATGCTTTTTGAACTTCACATAAACAAAGAAGGTCGTTAAATTTTCTAAAAGAACGCAATATCATAATGGTAATCAAAATAAACCAATCTTGAAGCGACCTTATAAAAACTTTCAGTTTATCCAGGTTTGTTGTGTTGACGCTTAAAAGCACTAGGTTATCGCCCACCCATCCATTGCTTTAATTTTTGTTTTATTGAAAGGGAAACGTAGAGTCATCAAAACAAACCAACGAAGAAACGAATACAGTACCAAAAGAACCATCGTTGGCTATTGATGACAATGTTGAGATCACATCCAGCACGGGTAATCTGTTTTTATATATTTATCTTTTTGTCAGTCAAGTAATCTTTTATACGAAAACTTTAAAAAAGCCAGATGTTTGCCACTAGTTTCATAGCCTGATAGCAGATCTTAACATATTCTGCGCACACCACGCACATCTCTAAATAAAGGGATGCGGCGAATATGAAGATCTGGAAAGGTTGATCAGAAAATTTTACAATACACGGGTCGAAAAAAAGTCCAAATGCGAGGACCTTATCTTCGTATCTTGCAATTAACCCAACCAACCAACAAACACAAAAATCAATAAAACCATCAAAACAATAAGCTTGGTGCATACAGAAAATACATCCAAACATCGTAAGCATGAAAAACCTCCATGAAATCTTCTTCAGATCTCTCAATGTCATCTCATCTATCAAACTTCACTGATCTGATCGCTGAAGACAGTGTTTTCAACCAGTCAAAAATCAACAATCTGCAAATCGCACGAAATCCCAAACTTCAAAGTTCGAAGTTCAAAAAATTACGATCCATGTAAATTTGCACGAAAACTCAGGCAAAAAGAGCCGTGTAGTCATGCACGAAACGTAGAAATTTAAAAATGATTTGGGTATACAGGTACTTATAGGCGACCGTGCGTGTACATATTACCAAAAGAGAAGCGCTGCGCGCGCAATAAATCAATATAAAAGGGGTTGCGCACGCTCCAGAACGTCTTTACGTTCCTCCTCTCTGTTTGCATGGCAAAGAAAAAACCCAAACACTATCCCGTATCTTGAAATAAATAAATAATA